>JASANR010001500.1:0-83876 GCA_030849635.1 Wallacemonas sp. MBr04 | reverse complement strand
AGCAATGCTGAAGATGCCCCGGCACCGCTCAAAACAAAGGATGTGGAGGCTGCACATTGACGCCAGCGGCTGCAAGTCCTTCACGTCGGCGTCTCCGAGATTGAGCGCGTGTAATCCGGCGGCATCTGCCAGGAACGTTAAGCCACCCAAGCCACGGCATGCACGCGCGTCCAGTCTGCGCAGCGCGCGGCAGGAGCGGAGTGGGGAAAAGTCGTTCACTGACGTGAAGCTCACGTCCAGCGACTCCAGTCGGCTGGCCTCTGCCGCGTGCGCGATGGACGTGAGGTCTTCGCAGCGGCTGAGATCGAGGTGCTCCAGGCAGCCCAGAGGGATGAAAGCAAGGTCGGAAATGTCTGAACTCCTGAGACGGAGCCGCCGCAGTTTGACGCAGCGCAGAATGAGGGCGGTGTTGCGCACAAGGCTGAACGGGTGTGAACGTCCGCTCACACAGAGATGGAGCTCTTCCAATTGTGGCAGAAGCGGCGCAATGTGTTCTACATCAATGGCCCTGCGCCGCGACCACGAGCTACGGCAGTCGAGATCGAGTGCGGTGACTGTCGCGCCAGCCACGCACACCAGCGACGCATCGAAGCGGTACGCAATAAGCCTCACAGGCAGCCGCTCCACTCCAAATGGGGCCCTCTGCAACCACCACGTGCAAGCCGTCAAATACCGCTGTGCGCGAGTGGGGACGGGCTTTCGCTGCTCTACCTCAATCATCGCGATCATGCCGAGTTCGTTGACTGTCTTGCGGAGATGCACCTCTCTTTGGATGACGTGGCCCTTACCGCTCGGGGACTCTGTCTCCACCAGCCACCGTGTCCACGGCTCGCACATGGTCAAGGCGTGGCTGGTTCTTTTTCTGTACTGCAGAATGAGGCGGACAGACATTGTTGGAAAACTGGGTGAGTGAGTATTTCTCAAAGGAAAACAGTAGAGTGTTGTGTGTGTGTGTGTGTGGCGAGGCAAGTGTGAGGTGACGGAGATCCGCAGTGGCTCTGTCACGAGTGACAGGTACGACCTCCCGCAATGCTCGTAACGTAGCAAACGCTCTGACGAGATTGTGAGACAGTTCTCCTTTCCATGCTGCGTCTAGATGCGCACACGGAAACGAGAAGAACAGGGAAGCAGGAGTGCAGCATGTATTCTCTTTCTGGATAAGCAAGAGAACACTAGAAACAAAGCGAGAAAGTGAAAACGAAAGCAAATGAAGCAACAGAAAAAAAAGCAACACGCATTCCGTGCTTACATAAGTACTCACAGAAACGGTTTGGGAAGATCGAAAGCAAAAGGGAGAAAGATGAAAGGACGGTAACTCATTGCCTCACTTCTTAACGCGCACTCAAGGCCCGCGAGACAACAAAATAAACGCCGCAAAGAACGAGAAATATAAAAGTGGGAGAAAAACAGAAAACGAGAGAAGAGCTGGAAACCTACGAAGGTCGTTGTTGGCGCGAACCGTTCGAGAAGTCCCATGCAGTTTATTTACTTTTTTTCTGGCGACGTTGTTCTTTTTAGTTTATCTTTATTTTTTCGTGGTGGGAGTAACCGGGAGAGAGCACAAAGAGTTGCTTCTACATGGAGCCGCTGACGTACATTCTCACCACATGTGCGCAGTGTCGCGCTTACACAAATGGTTTCCTACCCGATTCCGCACTATTTTACTGGGTTTTACTCACGTGTGGTTTTCGCACTATCGTTCTTTTTTTTATGTTTTGCCCGCAGCTTTTACGTCCTCAACTGTGTCTATTTTTCGCAAAGAGGGGGGGGTGCTGGCCAATACTTGGTTTTTGTATTATTTTCACTTTAATGCAAAAAAAAAAGAAAAAGAGAGAGGAAAACTATCGTATATTTGTTTTCTGTCTGTGCATATCAAGTTGGACAAGCACAGCAACTGCTGACTGCGCGCGAGAGAGAGAGAGATGGGGGAGAAAGATTCGTCAAGAGAGGAGAAAGTTGTCAGCATGAGTGTGGGTACACTTTATGCTTCTCCCCTTTTTTTATTCTTCCGCTCTACTCTTTTTGGTTTGTTTTGTTTTTGAGGCTTTACTGCTTGTCAGCGTGAGTGTGCGCTTCGACAACGGCGGAGCTGAAGAATGAATCAAGAGAATATCCACACAAGGACTTCATACGAAGCGAGTGGAGGCGTCCGTCGGCCACTGCTGTGATGGCAGCTGTCTCGATGAGGTTCTTGGCTTCTGAAAGGTATCCCGCTTCTGACCGGAGAGCAAGTCCCCAGCCAGTGAGTGGAATGATGCGATGGTGATGGTCGAGTTTGTTGCCACCGGGGGTGTGAATGAGGAGTGGGAAGTGGAGGCCGGCACTGGCACGGTCGTGTGACAGGTCAATCCCTTCGTAGGGACGCGTGAGGAGGGATGGCGCGACGCGAACGGACACGTTGGCGCCACCGTGGTGATGGTGGAGCACTCGGCGCTTCACGAACGGTGTTCTGTCCAAGTGATGTAGAATGGTCGAGGACAGGCTGAAAAGTCGCTCGCGCTCGAAGGGGAACTCCGAAATCGGCGAGCTAACGCGAACACCGTACTGCTCACCGTTGACGGTGATCTTGGCAAACCGATTCTTTGACAGCGCGGCAGCCAATTTGGCATCCATGTCGAGGCCGATCGCACCGTAGTGCAGGCCGAACTGATTGACCGCAGGTTTGCCCGTTTCCTGCATCGTCATCGCGCCGGCGTCGTCATCGTGCAGGAGACCCAAGCTCACTTCACTCCACAGTTGGTCGAGATAGAGACCCGTCGCGACACTCTGATCGCAGTCCCGGTAGACACGCGACGGCACGCTCGCGACGTGGAGCTCCAACGCACGCTGGAACTCGCGCAGCGCCCACACACGAGCTACGGCAACCCCGCTGTTCAGGTACGCGGGCCGACTGATCCATTGATGGGATGCGGGCGTTCTCAGCGCCTCGTCCACGGCAGCAAACGCGCGGCGATACTGCTCAGGGCACAGGACGTACTTGAACTCGCGTGGGGCGTAGCAGTTGGGCTCTGAGTGGAACGTCAACGGCGCCCACTGCTCACCGCTGCGAGTGGCTCGCACGTCAATGTCATCCGGGTGCTCGGGTGAGTGTCGGGTGAACTCCTCCATCAGCAACGTCACGTCTTGTCCGGTAAAAGTGGTGTCGCTGTCCAGCAGCAGCACAGTGTCCCAGTCGTTGAGACCAAGCACGGAAACCGCCTCGATCGCGTACGCAAACTTGTGATGAAACCGGAAGCTGCGATTGTAGCCCACGATGACTGGTGAGACGCCGGACAAGAGTGCGGAGCCGAGATGTGTGCACACCATCTCTGACACCTCTGTGGCCACAGTGAGGAGCGCGAGACGCGGTGCGACGTCCCTCGGGCGACGCTGAGCAGCCAGCTCAGGGGGTGAGGCGCGAAACTGACTGTACGGCAACTCGCGCGAGCCTTTAAAGAGGGGTAGCACACCTGACTGGGTAACAAACCATTGCTCACGCAGCACACGAGGGTAGTAGCTGACAAGCCAAATGATCAGGAGAGTGACTGTGAGCAGGCACACAGCAAACTCGATCACGAATTTCCGGCACAAGCGGTGGCGTGTATAACGCTTGGGAAGGAAACGAAGCACGATCATGGTAGTGGCTTTACGTTCGCTAAGAGCAGTGGGGGGAAAAAACAAGATCAAGGCAAGAGGTGCAGGACAGTGTTCAGATGGGGAAGGTATAATTGGCGGCTTGATGGCAAGTGTGACAGCACAGGGACACAGAGTCTGTTGTACCGCTAGTGGACTGCGATTGTTGTTCTTGTTGTTTTTCATTTCGTGAGGTTCCTCACCGTTGCTTGCATCAGTGCGAGACAGACATTCGCATCACCCTGTCGTGGTAGGTCGCCTCCCTATAGGTCCGCGACACTGAACGTTTTTTCCTCTTTAGTGTTGTTGTTGTTGTTGCTCTTGGGGGCTGTTCCCCGGCTTTGCATCCTGGTGTGGAGATTTACAGCACGTCCTCAAAAAGCGCGTCACGCTGCTGTTGGGCCCGCACGAGGTTGTCATGCGCATGAAACGCCCTGGTCGCCAGGTCTACTTCGTGGTGATCGGAAGCGTCGAGGCTGTCGCTACTTCCCCAGCCCCAGTCGTCATCGTCATCCCCACCATCACGATCGGCGTTGGGAGCGGATGGCAGCAACGTCTCCGTGACAGGATTCTCGACTGGTGCTGCTTCTGCAGGCCAGTCCCATCCGTCTGTCTCAGCAGGCGCGTGTGTGTCCATGTTGTTGGCCTTGTCGTCCGAGTCCCATCCCCATCCGTCATCGGTGGGTTCTTGCGCCGCGCTTGCCTTGCTGTCTTCAGACTCCGACCAGCCCCAGCCGTCCTGGGTCTCCACTACAGCAGCAGTAGCAGTAGCAGTAGCAGTAGCAGTAGCAGCAGCGGTTGCAGCCAAACAGTGCGTGGCTGCGCCAGCAAGAGGCTCGATGGTATGATGATTTGTGACTGTGGTCCTCTCCTCCTGCTCGGAGTCAGACGCCCAACCCCAATCGTCTGTTTCCTGTGCATTCCCTCCCACCGTGCCGACCGGCTCTTCACGCTGCGGTGGTGGTGTCGGCAGGGGTGCTTTAGGGGGTGGTGCTACGGTGTTGACAAGCTTCTTTTGCCAGCTGCTGAGCGCACCGAAAATGGCGCTTCCAGCCTCGGCGACGTAGTCCCCATGTGGTGCGGGCTGCCGCTGTGGACGTCCTGGCACGGACGCATCGAGATACAGACGCTGAAGGCTGTCAATCGCCGCCTCCTCAATGGATCGCCGCTCAGCCTTTTCATCGCGCAGCACTTGTCCATGAGACGCCCGAACCCGTTCCCCCGCGTCTATGAGCAGCTGACGCTGATCAGCCTTGAAGGTGCTGTGCAGCCGCTGCAGTTCGGCAGAGAAGAGCGTAAACGACATGTCCTTCTGCTGCGTGGCCAGTCCAAGTAGCGCACGACGGTACCCCTCCAGCCGCAGCGCCATGTACAGGTGCTGCACAGCCTCCCAGAAAGGCGGACTGGCAAAGAAGGCAGCGTGCGCTCCTTCCAGCGAGGCTGTCAGTCGCCGGCGAACAAAGGCCTCTTCCTCCTGCAGAAGACGCAGTGACGCGGTGCTGTTAGACGCCACCGCCAGAGACGTACGTTGTTGCTGTTGTTGTTGTGAGGTCATGGTAGGTCCGGAGGCGACTGCCATCACCCGCTCGTACGCAGCACGCGCCGCAGCGGAGCCACGGGCGTCGCCGTCTACGGTGCAGCGGGCCGCCACACGCGCCACCTGCGGCGCCAGGCGCGCCTGCACAAGATGGTGGAACGGGTGCGCCGCGTAGGCGCACAACGACGGCGTGTGTGCAGGAGGAGCGGCATCACCGCGGTCGGCATCGTCGGCGAGCAACGCGTTGAACGGCGATGTGAGCGCCGACCGCACCACACAACGCTCATCACGACGCAGCGGCGCGCACACCCGCTGCACCGCGGTGCCAAGGCACGCCATAACAGTGCGAAGGCGCGGCGAGTCCGCCCTCGACAGTGCGTCGTGAAGGCACTCGAGGAACACGAGGCGCACAAGTGGTTCGCAGAGCGGGTCACCACCAGGGCTTTGCGAGAGGACATCCGTGTACGGTTCGAGACGCTCCACCTGGTCGTTCATGAAGGCCTTGACACCGTCCGCGTTGTCCAGCGTGTGGCCGTCAGCCGATTCCCATGCAATTGCGTCTGACACGAAGCGTCTCATGTCAAGCCGAACCACTTCAGCCAGCGTGACGACGGCACGACGGTTGCTAGCCAAGCAGGCGACGACGTACAGCGATGGAAACGAGAGGTGGAATGGTGGAGGTGCTGACGCAGCAGCACCCACCGCGGACTGCCATCCACCCGGCCCACCGGCGCAAACGAGCTCGCCAACGGAGGGCTGCACGGCGGTCAGTTGCGCGAGAAGCTCCAGGCACGGCAGTCGCGAGGTACACGGGCCGCGATGCTGGAGGCATTGGAGCAGGCGTTGACAGCACTCGCCCGCTGCCGACGAAGCAGGCGCCAACAACAGTGTCGCCGCGCCCCTGCCGGCCACGCTGCGTTTCGGCGCGCGTGCCGCCTCACCCTGCGGTCCACCGGCGAGCGCTAGAAGACGCGGCAGGACAACGGCGTAGATGCTGCGGCACACACGGAAGTACAGGAGCGACTGCTGCTGCTGCTGCTGCTGCGACACTTCCTCGTCGCCGTCTTCGGTTGCGGCGAGTGCGGCCAACACAGCTTCCGCGCAGACAGCCACAGTCATGTGATCCTCAGCTGAGACCACGTACTGCTCCCACGTACGCAGCGTCCACGGCGCCTCGTCCTTCCCGTCAGTCACACAGCGCCATTTAGAGGCGGCGTGGAAAAGGCGGCCGAGAATAACCTCGCACTGCGTGTCCAACGTGACAGCACCAGATGCGTTCGTGGTGCCGCCTGTGAAGACGGCGGGTGGGTCCACGTCCAACAGCACCGACCACGATGAAAACGCCGGTGCGCGGCCACAGAACTCGCGCCGCAGGCAGTCGTCGAGAACCGAGGTAGACGTCGCGCTCAGTGAAGATAACCGCTGCAGCACGTCCACGCCCTTGCCCACACGTGTCAGCAGCGACCAGTGACGCCGGCCGACGGTCACCCAGGACGGGGCCACGTCCTCATCCTGTCCATCAGGCACAGCAGATGATGTAGCGGATGATTTGAACAGTCGCACAGCCGTTTGCCATCGGTCCAGCAAAAGGCGCCACCCAGCCAGCACCTGCGCCAACGGGGCCATGCACCACGGAAACAGTTGCCAGTCTGTGACTTCCTCGCGAAGCAAGAATAATGGCAGGCGGAGTGGCGCGCCGTCTGCCAGTCGACTCGCCCAGCGCTGCCAGGACATCTCCGCTAACGATGCCGCATCGCGCTCGTCTCTGATGGCGGCACCGTGATCGGTGCAGCAACAGCAGTCCACAAAAAACGGAATACTCACGAGGGAAGGCGTCAGAACCTCCGCCAGGTGCAGCTGCGGCTCCTGCCACGGCGCGAACAATGACTTGAGTGAGGCGACGTCAAGAACACCACTTGCGCACGCTATACCTCCTGCAGCGACGGCTGGGTCCGGCAGCGCGGCCACACACGCGAGACGTTGCAATGTGTGGAACACCGCAGCGTCGTCCACACACTGAAGCAGCGCGTACTCCATCATCATGAGTGCCCCATTATCGTCATCATCCTCATTAGTGATGAGAATGTCACTCACCATGAGCTCCAGTGCGCTCTCCGAGTCCCTGCTGGTGGTGGCATACAGGAACAACAGCGTCTTGCGTCTCGCTGAGCACAGACGAGGCAAAGCAGGCTGCACAAGCACGTGGATGCGCTGCTCCTCGGGGCGTGTGCCGCCGCCGAGCAGGAGAAGCAGTAGCTGGCGAACGAGCTCGGCCTGAGGCTGCTCGCACGCGAGCGTATCCACACGCGTCACGAGGTTCTGCAGCCCAACCAGGAAAGCGTCTCCGCGGCGGGCCCAAAAGGCCTTGGCCGCCTCCACAGCACCACCATCGTCACCAGTGTTGTGCGCAACCGCCTCGTACGCGAGTGTCACGACGTGCTGGGCGTGCACAGGTGCCGGTGCGTCGATTGTGAAGGGGTGTGCCGTGAGCTGTGCGTCCAAACACGAGAGGAAGAGGTGCGCGATGTTGCGACTCTTGCCTGACTCTGCGCTGCCATCGTCATCGTCGTCGTCGCTGTGGCCGCTAAGCTGAAAGCACCACTGCCACAGTTCCTCAGCTGCTGCCGTCGCCGTTTCCCACGCCCAGTGCTCGAGAGCGGTCGCAGATACCCGCGCAGAGTCGGGTGGCTTGACACTGGTGAGACGATTTGAAAGCTGCTCAACAACAAGAGAAACATTCTCATCGCTGAAAGGGGGGAGCTGTTGCCGCGTACGAAACGACGCCGGCTCTGCGAGAAGGGCCGAATGATACGCCAGAAGTGGAGTGTGGCCGCGGGTGAGGAGACAAGCCGTTTCCCCGTGGTGGTCACAGCAGTAGAAGCAATGCATGCACAACTGCCGATAGTCGCTGCCGATGAAGCAGCGAAACGCTAGTCGACGCGCACAGTGGTCACCGGCTGTCGTCCAGCTCGTGTGCGAGAGCGCCAGCGCAACGCGTGCGTGTCCCATCAACGGCAACACAGACCCAAGGCTGGCCAAGTTAATGGGGCGCAGTCCGTCCCACGTGCATGCCTCATCCACGCGCACGGCCATGCCATCGCGGAGTGGCTGTTGTTGTCCTGGCTGACTGCTGTTGTTGTTGTCGCGCTCCGCCTTGCGCCAAGACCGTTCCAGTGCGCTGCGTGTCAGGTCCGTCACGTAGAGACCAGGCGAAAGCGGCGGACCTGGTGGCGCCATCGCGTTCACGACGTAGTCGAGCACCCAATGCAGCAAAAACGGTGTCGACTGAGAGTTGCCGCCGACAATACTGCCGCCTTCACGAACAGAGTGTGTGCCCGCTCGTGATGACGATGCCGCTTGCGCGTGCTGCGTGAGTGGCGTGCTCGGATGGCCAATGCTCATGATCCGCACAGTGCGCGCCGCAGTACTTGCTGCAACATGACTGCCCCACGTTGCCGAGTCAAGCGCCGCATCGGCGACGTCCTCCACGTCATCTCCGGCCACCGTCACACCAACAGCGAGTGGTGCCGAGTGGGAGGACGACGGTGAACCTGCGGCGGCACTGTCCGCGCCCGTCAGTGGGCCTGCACAAACAATGGCGGGCTGCGTACCGTCCCATGTGCGGCGGTGAGCGCTACCGAGTGCGTCGCCTGTGCCTGAGCAGAGCAGAACGTGCGGCGCCACGGCAATCAGTGCCCCGCTGACGGGTGCGGGTGCAACGGAGGAAGACGCATGGCCAGGCACCCACACCCACTCCCACTCCTGCACCATCGAGCAGGCGTCCTCCTCATCACGCACATCTGGCGACGACGTGCAGTTGGGCCACACTATCCCACGTTGTGCGCACGTGTACGCGCATTCGGTTGCCGGTGCGGACGCGCCGCGTCTCACTGAGACACGCAGAACCGTGGCTGTCAAGTTGACGCATTTGCTGTGTGGCTCTCGCTGGGAGGAAGAAGAGGCGGCGGTCTCTGCACAAGGAGCGGCAGTCACGCACAGCACCTCTGTCTCGCGCCGTTCACGACACTGCCGCACTGTCGACACCAGCAGCGGCACAGCCGCGGGCGAGGGCAGAGAAGATGGTGACAACGGCACCGCTGCAGTGGCTCGCACCCAGCGCTGCGACGGGTGCCTTGCGTCTCCGGGTGTTCCTCCTTCAGACGGA
This sequence comes from Wallacemonas sp. MBr04, assembly GCA_030849635.1. Taxonomy (NCBI): domain Eukaryota; phylum Euglenozoa; class Kinetoplastea; order Trypanosomatida; family Trypanosomatidae; genus Wallacemonas; species Wallacemonas sp. MBr04. The sequence goes on along the minus strand of JASANR010001500.1, from coordinate 74,562 downwards.
TCGTGCAGCGTGAAGCAGTCGAGCGCGGGGGCACTATCCGTGCACGACGTGTCTCGCGCGCCAACGAGGACGAGCACATGTCGCCCATCAAGAAACACCACACCACCTTGGCCGCGCAAAGCCATCGCAGGTGGAGTGCAACCCATGAAGCAGAAACGCGTGTGCACACATGGTGTGGACGATGCGCCAGGGAGGAGCAGAAAGCGCCATTCGCAGCCCACAAGACCAGCCGACGTGTCCGTGGAGGTTGAGAGCGTGATGCGGGTTGTCACCAGCGCCGAGAGTGTGACCACCGTCGTCTCGTCTGATGAGGCGTCGTAGAACGACCACGACGTGATTTGACGTCGCGTCGTGCCGCTTTCAGGCGCACTCTCACACGGTAGCTCGCACGAACGATGGAATACGTTCATCACACGCAGCAACACCAACAACAGAAAGCGCAAAACAGGCGGGTTGGTAGGGAAGAAAGTGAAAAGCACGAAAAATGAACAGAACTACAAAAACAAATGATCTGACGAGTACTGGGTATGTGTGCCGTTGTGTGCAAATAGCAAGAGAAGGAGGAGTGGGAGGGGGGGTAAACTGTGTAAGAGTCAAGGTGTGAAGAAACCGATGGTGATGACGACAACGCACATGCCCTACGGTGATTCCAAGAGTCAGAAGAACCACACACACACACACACAGTGTGGTCTGTTACAGATGTCAGAGCCAATTCGCTAGTCAGTCACATAGCTCGCCTGGCGGTTCGTCGGCTCTACATTTTGAATCGCGTCACGACACGTTCACGATAACTTGGCTGCGAGCTGGCGGCTCACACAGTGCGAAGGACCCCCCCCCCTTCGCAGCAGCAAGCTCACGTTGTACCATGTCAGAAAGCGGTGACGTGTACGCTTTTGGGGGTGCTTGCTATTGAGAATGATTCCTTTTGAGCTCGGCCCGTTTGAACGGCCAAGGAGAAGAACAAGAGCCAACACACAAAAAACATCAGAAACATCGCAAACAAAAAAGGAAGAGGAAAACAGAGAGTTAGACATGTATAAAGAGAAAAAGAAATTGGTCGATAAAGAGGGGGGAACAGGAAAACAAACAAAAAGAACAACGTTGAGCAAAAAAAAAACACGAAAAGGCAATGAAGGAAATCACCATCGTAACCAGGGAAACCGAAACAATTCAGGGGAAACGCGTTGCTTTGGCCGATTTGACTAGGCAATAAGGACTTGCTCAATGATGCCACGGGCAATCGCGTACAGAGGCGGCACACCTTCCTGCGGCGTCATCGAGGCTGACAGGGTTTCTGTCGCGATGGCCTTATGAGTGCGCTGCGACTCGGCCTCCGCGTCGCTGGCGGCGAGGGGGAGATCGCTCGTGTAGTAGGCGAAGCGCGTCTTGAGGTCTTGGCTTGAGACGCCCTGTCGGTAGAAGTCCTCAATGACGCGTGCAAAGTAGCTGCCCTCCATTTCCGTTCCGACGCAGCGCCAGATGCGCTGGTAGTACCGCAGCAGCGCCGCGTTCTGCAGCATTGTGCCCGTCACTGTCAGCACCTTGCCGTGGTGCACGGTGACCTTGGGGCCGGCGAGCTCCTGCAGCCGCTCGGCGGTGAAGTCCTGGTTACGGCAGTTGCGCAGCTCATCTTGGGTGTCCTCGACGATGAGGCTCGATTTGGAAAGCAGCACGTGGCTGGCCAGCTGAATGTCGCCGCGCTTGCCCTGCAAACCTCCCGCCTTGCCCATTACACTCACGCTGCGAATATTCTTGCCGAACGCCGAGAAGAGCGAGCGGCAAATGCCCTCGGCCTGCGCACCAAAGGCAAAGTCCATGTTGATGACAAAGTGCCGCTTCAGTCGGAACGAGGAGACATCCGCTGGCGGCGGCGAGGCTGGTTTCTTCGGGGCGCGGACATGAGGAGCGGAGCCGGTGCGCTGGTGACCGCTCGCACGTGCGGCTGTCGGTGTCGCACCGGCCGAGGCGGGCACCGTGGCGGCCCCAACGGTGTACACTGGTCGGCTCGCCATATCCCACGTGACACTCTTGTCCGAGCACACCGCCTCGAAGCGCGCCTGGAGCGACTGTCGAATCGTCTCGTCAATGTCGTTGAAGTTCAGCGAGTGGACGGGGATGACATCAACCTGCAGCCCAGTCATGGCGGTATCCTGAAGCACCGTCATGCCGCTGCCCTCAAGACTCTCCTGATACTCGTCTTTCAGGTCGGGACGGGCCTTCTGCAGGAAGCCACCCATGCCCACGTAGAGCATGTCGTCGGGGTTGTGCCACGCCGACTTGTCGCCGAGCTTGTCGCGCTGGTTCGCTGCAATGTGGCGCAGCGCCTCGTCGCGGTACTTGCGGTTGAAGCTGCACAGCAGGTTTTTGATGCAGTGCGTGTTGCTGCTGATGATGTCAATCGCCACGTCAGGCGGGAGCGGCTGCGAGCGGTCCAGACCGAGTTTGCCGAGAATGCACGCGCGCAGGTTCAACGCCCACTCGTGGAATGGGTTGATCTGGAACTTCCTGGCGATACTCGGGTCGACGCGCACGTTGTACTCTTCACGGTGCATGATGACTTCGTAAATGCGGGTGATCGTGTGCCTGCCCCAGTTCTTGAGCAAGCCGTCCTGCTCCACCTTTGAGAGCGGCAGTGACGCGAGGAGGCTCTTGATCCGCCGCATCTCTTCCTCCGCAGGAACCTGGCGCTTCTCCTGCTTTTCCAGGTCCGCGCGCTCCAGATAGTCGCTGAGAAGGTCAACCGCAGGCGGGTGTACCATGCCCTGCACACGGCCGCGCAGCTTGCCACTCTCAATGATGTGCACGCAGAGCATCGACAGAAAATCGAGCAGGTCCGTGAAGCCATCACGGAGGAGCACAAGTGTCTTGCCCTCCATGCCCAGGTGCCACGTGCACCGGCGCCGCTCCTGCGTGCGCACATACGTGATGGCGGTGCGGGACTGGTTCACACTGTTTTCGTCGTACATCTGCTTGCGCACGTCGGCGTAGCGCGCCTCGTTGCGCATGCGGGTCGCCACAAACGGTGGAAGCGCGTGCACGAGGTCGAAGCAAAATGTTGACGTCACGTTCTGTGGCAACCGGTTGAGCGCGTAGCCCCACGAGCCGACGTCGACCTCCCTGCTGGCGCTCTTGGTGTGAATGACATTGTGAATCTTGCTGTAGCTCTCGACGATGGACCACAGCGGAAGGTACTCGTTCTGCGACGCATCGGACGAGAAGACATATCGGCAGAGCTCGCGAACTGGCCCAAACACATCGACGGAGCCGGCGATGCTGGCGCCAACAGCCTGCGCAAACCGCGCATTCCTTTCGAACATTGCGCGAACACTGTCGAACGGCACGAGCGCCATCACCGTCTTGCGTGTCTCGCCACCTGCACGAAACGTGAATTTGTTCTTCTCATCAAACACGCAGCTCTCAGTGCCAAAGACCTGGCCGGGCAGAAGCGTCGCGCCGTGCGTGAAGAGAATGTCCTCTTCCGCGATCGGCTCCTTCTCGGGCATCACCGTGTCATCGAGCACCAGCTCAGGCACCTCGTCGTTGCGTGCGCCGCTGCCGAGGTGGCGGCGAGGTTCGCGTGAGCCGAGCTTTGACATCGGGGGACGACCGCTTCCCGTCTCGAGGTGCTCTGCATCGTTGTTGACGGAGGACAGCTGGAACACTTCGACGTTGCCCCACAGCACAACGTACAGGTGCTCCGGCGTCGTCCAGCAGTCGAGGATGGTCTCGCCAGCGGTGTATTCGCGGCGCAACGTGGTAGCAATGAGCTCCTTTGATTCCTCCTGCGTCAAGCAGCACAGGAACATGGTCTGCCGAAACACCCACGCGATCTCCTCGTCCGTCTGCGCCACCTTGCCACGGGAGATGATGACGTCCATCACACGGTTGTTGCTCTGCTCATCCACGCCCTTGGCGCTGAAAAAGACGCTGGGGTCATCCACGAGGCGGTCGTCGTCGCGCCAGTCCACGGTGTCGCCAGAGGAGGTGGACGAGGAGGAGTCATCCATGAACATGTCGGACTCGTCCTTCTCGGCCCGCACGCCGTCGGCGTCAGACACCACCTTGCGCATCGTCCGCGCGAAGGAGGCCACTTCGCTGTCCGGTGCCCACCCCGTTTTGCTTCCCCGCCGCTTGGATGCCAACTTGACGCCCTTCTCGTACGCTTCCTTCAGCCGCGAGAACTGCTGCAGTGCACCCTCCCGCTGGGCCGCCGTTGCCTTCTCGCGGGTCGCGTCATCGTCCGGGTTGGTGACAAGCACAGAGCCGAACAGCTGTGTCGTCGCGCGCACGGCATCCGTGTGCTCGGATGAGACGCTTGGGCGTTGGAAGGCGGCGCTGCTCGTACGCCCTAAAAACGAGGGGTTGCCGGCGGTGGAGCTCTGATGCCCGAAGTGGACGAGCGGGCTGCCCTCGTGACCGACCGTCACTGCAGTCACCTTTGCTGGCGGGGAGGACGGACCAGAAGAATTGGCCGTCGATGACTGCTGGGACTCGACCTTCTTGGGTGATTCACTCATGACTGCGTTTTCTTTTTTTTTGACGTGCTTGTTTGCTTGGCTTTGCGTTCCTGGTGATTTCTTTTTCTTTTTTTGTGTGTGATGATCTGATTGGTTCGTGCCGGAATGCCGCTCTGTTCGTGCAACGGCGAAAACGTGTAATTGGTTTTTGTGCTCACTGGCTAAAGCACGACAGTGAAACGGAAAAAAAAGAAAAGCAGGATAGAGGCGCCGTGTGACGTGAAGTGAAGTGAAGATGAGCATGGAGGGTTGAGTGGGTTCGCAAGCAAAAATGCGATTGAAACAGACAACAAGCGCGAGAAACGTGTGATGCTCTACGAGAGGGACCTATCGAACCGTTTGTCTCTTTCTCTCAAATTGTGAGTGTGCTTTTGGTGGGCATTGAGCCCACGGTGGGACAAGCGAATGGTGCGTTCGCCTCACCTTATTAGTTTTACTCACAACAACGTGTGTGGCAGTTGTGGCAGGTTTGCGTTAGGACGATGACGAGGGAAAAAAGGAGGTAAAGCTGACAGGCAGATAGATGCGGGCAGATGTTTGAACCATATTCGAAAACAGAGAGAGAAAGAAAAAAGAAAGAGAGGTACTTCACTACTTTTTACTTTTTTCTTTTTTTTTGAAGGCGGAGAACCGTTCAGAGCGCAGAGTCGGAAAACTGGTGCACATGTCTGTCTACTCCGTCGCGTCGTGCCTCCAGAGGGTGCAGTGGGTGGTGCCGCGCTTGCTGTTCACGCGGTTGGGAAAGTTGAGGGTCTCTTCCTCGGCACCCTGAAGCAGATGGTTGATGGCCTCCACGCCCTGCATGAGGGAGTGGTCCTGGTTCGCCACTTCGTACTTCCACGCACCGAAGCGACCACGGGCGTAAATGTTGAAGTGCTTCTCCAGGATGTCCTGCGCCTCGGAGACGATTGCGTTGCGGCCGACGAACGGCGTTGGGTAGCCCTTGTACTCACGGTGGTGCCAGCGCGACACGATGACGTCCTCCGGGCGGAGGAGACCCGCGGCGAGGCAGCCCTTCACTGTGTCCTCGACCACCGTGGAGGCATCAACGGGCTTGTACTTACTGCTCTCGCTCACCTCCAGCATGAGGCTCCAGTGGCCGGCCGGCGCGTTGCTCGCCGCGTAGTTGGAGAAGACGGTGCAGCGGTAAAATGGGGTGTTGTCCTCCGGGAAGTAAAGCCAGCACGCCTTCTTGAGGTCGTCTGGTGGGCTGTCGCCCTTGATGCCGATACCAATGACGTGGGTGCTGCTGAAGACGAGTTGGTCGGCCAGCTCGCGCAGGCGGCTGGGTGCAACGGCGGGGGGCGCGGATGTCTTCTCGAGGTCGTCGGCAACCAGGCGCAGGATGTCATCCAGCGGCATCGTCGCGAGCAGTGTGTCGTACGGCACCTCCTCGCCGCTGGAGAGGACCACAGCGTGCGCGGCAGTGTGGATGGCGACGATGCGGTGCGCATCCCCAATCGAGAAGTGCTCCTGCGGCAGCTTCTGTTGCAGGCTGCGGTAGATGCCGCCAGTGCCACCGTGTTGGGGGAAGCGGAAGGTTGCGTTGGGGCCCCAGCCCACGTCATCTGTGTTTTGCTCAATGTTCTTCTTGATGCGGTCGACGTCCACGATGGCGACGCGCTCGCCGACCCACTCGGTGCTCATCAGGCGTGGCGGCACGGCCCACACCTTGAAGTTGTACGGCTCCATGAAGAGACGGCAGATACCCGGGCCGAACTGGCGGTGGAAGTGCTCCTCAAAGTTTGCGGGTGGTGCATCGTAGGCATTCGCCTTCAGCAGACGCGTGGCCTCCTCCACGCCTGTGAGGCACTCCTCCATGAGCGCGCGTGGGAGACGGTGAATGTTGTTCTGAAAGGGATAGGGCACCCACTCGCCAGACATGCGCACGTACGACACGCGCTGAAGCGTGTTCCACTCACTGATGGAAGCGTCCATGAGATCGTCAAAATACTGGTAGTGTGAGAAGATGACGTGGCCGCCAAGGTCCCACGTGAAGCCGTGGGCGTCCTTGTAGCTCCTCGACAAGCCACCAGGCACCGCACCACAGTCATAGAGGTGCCAGTTTGGATGCTTGAGCTCTGTCAACCGGACGGCAGCGCCGAGGCCTGCGGGACCCGCACCGATCACCACGATTTTCTTCGCGCTTGGCGTGGCTTCTGCGGACATGAGTGAGGCAGACGAAACGAAACGAAAACTTTAGTGAGGAAAACCCACACGAAGAAAAAAGCAAATTGGAAAAGAAATGCTGTGGACCACTAAATTTGTTACTGTTGCTATTGTATTGCTATTGACTCGCGCCAGAAGAGGAAGACCAAATCGAAATGGGATGAAGATGACGGTGGCGCGGCTCCGTAGGGGTAGGAAGTGGACACAAGGAACGGAAGCGACACGGTGAGCAAACAAACATGTTCATGATAGTTGCGAACAGATTCACGCAATGAACGGTGCAGCTAGTTGTTCTCAAGCTTCTGTGTGTGCCAATAGGCGAGGAGGAGGAGGGGGGGGCATCTCTGTCGCTTCCTCTGTCTCTGTTGTTCTCTCTGTTTCACACGCAAATAGACAACAGTACACTGGTATGTGTGAATGTGTGTGTGATATGAGGCTTCCGGTGTAGGACAGCGTCCCCGTTGCAAGTACGGGCTGGTCATTGCTTTTTTTTCTATCTATTATTTGGGTTGTACTTTTGTTGTTCAACATCATGGAAATGCAGTCGTTCCGTTCTTCACTATGGTTGTTGAGGCTTGGTATTTGTTGTTGTTGTTGTTTTGTGGGTGTGGGTGTGGCGGCACCTATCACTGCGCGGCTAAGTGGCGCTGTGGTCAAATTTTTGAAGTGCCGCCAGAAGCTGCGACTCACCGGTGGTGGTGGTGTACTCTGCCAGCGCTCTGAGTGCGCCTGGGTCGAGTGTGCTGGTGGGAGACGCGTTGGTGTTGCGTTGCTCGGCGACAAAGCTTTGCAGCCGCTCCACGTGGTCGAGGAGACCCTCCATGTCATCGTGTAAGCCTTCCAGTGGCGGGTCCGCGTCGGTCGAGGTCGCGACCGTGTCCAGCGCCGGGGCCAGCGGGTTGCTCGCGGAGGCACTGGCAGGCCGTGAGGCCGCGACGGGCTTGTCCGCTGACAGTTCAGGGTCCGTGTGGCTGGACGTTTTGCGCGGCAATTCTGCGACCAAGGGAGCCGAGCCAGTGGGCTGTACAGCGGACACCGGCAGCACGTACGGCAGTTGCTGGTTCGACGTGTTCTTCGGCGTCGTTGATGAGTGGGAGGCCGTGCGACTTGCCGCCGCCGCCGCCGCCACCACTGCGGCAGGACGTGCAGGTGGTGAGAGTGGGTCCGTGAAGGATGGTTGCCTGACGCGCTCCTCGATGAGGTGCTTCAAGCGGCCCGCGATGGACTGCAGCTCGGTCTCAATGCGCACCAATGCGGCAGACGTAATCGCGGCCGAGCCACTGGCAGAGCCGCCAGAGCCGTTTGCCGTGGCCACGGCGTCTGCGACAACAGGTGTGAGGAACTGCTGAACCTGGTCAGCGGACTCCGTGAAGGAGGCACGGTGCGGACGCAGCGCGGCGTCTGTCAGCAGAGCCGTGGAGCCGGAGTGCGCGTGGTCAGTATCGCTGTCGGAGCTCGATAAGTTCCACGTCGTGGTGTTGGGCGGCGGGGGTGCCACGACAACAGCAGCGCGGCGTCTCTCACCGCCGCTGTTGTCCGCGTCACCAAGGACAGCGTTCGGGATGAACAGGGAGATGGGCGGGGCGGCACCACTGTCCGCAGCAGGTGGGCTGGCGTCTCGGTCGGTCGCCGTCGTGGCGTCCTCGTTCTGGGCGGCGCTGTTCGTTGTGGACGGCGCGCCTTCAACCGTGCTGTGCGGGTTCGATCCCCGCATGGACGACCCCAGGCGTGAGTTGTCCACCTCCTGAACCATGAAGAACGAGCGGTTCGACAAGGGCAGCGGCGCGGCCTCGTGAGCGCGTTTCAACTTCTTTTGCAGCCACGCCTTGACCACGGCGGGGCGGGACGAAAGCGTGCTCGGTGGGCCACCAGAGGTCTCGTCCACACTCGGCAGGTCGTGCCCCTCCGCTGCTGCTCCTGCTGCGGGGTGCGATGGTTGCGACAGGTCCTCCGCAGTCGTCGACGAGTAGCGCGTGTCGATGGTCCCTGCTGTGGCAGATGCCGCCGCCGCGTTGGCCTGGGCCTGGGCAGCAGCAGCAGCAGCGGAGGACGGGTGCGAGACGGCGCTGGCACCCTGCACTGACCCGTGGTGGCTGTGCGTGCCGGCTTCACTAACCGCGGCCGAGACGCCAGCGAGTGTGTTCATGAACTCGTTCGCGACGCTGTTGAGCACGTCGTTCATGTTGGCCCCCATGAAGCTGATGTTTCGGTTGAAGCTAAAGTTCACGAACGAGGCGTTGGTGAGGCCTGGCATGGCTGGGCGGCTGTCGGTGCTGTGCGCGTTGTGGCGCGATGACGAGCGGTCGTAGGAGGTGCCTGGCGACGCTGCGGGTGGCGGTGTTCTGGAACCTGCAGGGCCGCCCAACGGAAGGGGCGGGGTCGCGCTCCCCCCATTGGCTCGGGTCTGTTTCTCCGCGTCATCAGCATCACCATCGTGCTCGTCGTCCTCTCCGTCGTCCGCCACCACCTCATCGCGAGCGCGCGTGCGAGAGCGCTTCTTTGGCGTGGGGCTCATGTCAGCGTCGTCGGGTGACTGCGGCAGGCGGATTCCAGGTTCGTCAGGGGTGCCAGAGTTCGGCGCGGCCTCCTCGCACTCCGTGACCTCTCTGGACGCCGTCACGGCAGTGGCTGGCGACGTCGGGCTACCACCACTGTAGGCCGAGCGCGGGCGGGCGGTGGCACTGCCGAAGCCGGGTGGGCCGTTCAGCGAGCTGGCCGGATTGTGCTTGCTCGCTGCCATGGCCGCCTCGCGAGCCGCGCGGGCCCACGAGTGGGCGTCGCCCGCCCGCGGCTTGTCCGATGTCGCCAAGGTGGTGTCGTGCGCATCTGTCGACGACACGTCACTGCCAACAATGAAATCGCGAAAGCTCTTCCGGCGCTCTGGGAAGTCAACGGGGGTGTAGTCAACGTCCACGCGATCCGCCTCGCCGGCCCCCTCTGCACTTCCTGCGGCAGGACTCGGCTTTTGCGCAGGCACCGCAGGGCCAGCAGGCGCAGGCGCGCTGCCCTTGTCACTCCCAGCCTCGCTGCTGCTGCTACTGAAGAAGTCCCGTTTGCGAGACGGCGGCTGCGCAGCAGGTTTCGCCTCCTTGGCAGCCTGTGCACTGCCACCGTCGCCCCCACCCCTGTCACTGCTGCTGCTGCTGCTCGAGCTCGAAGCAAAAAAGTCGGTGACGCTTCGTTGACGCGTGACGAACTGGTTCTTCTGCCGTTCCTTCTCCTGGATCTCTTCGGGGTCCTGGAACGCGACAAACTTGTTGAGAATGTGCAGCAGCTGGGCTCGCTTGAGAGCCTTGACGGCGGACTTGGTGTCGTCATCGGTGGTCTCGCTGAAGACGCTCATGCGGAGGAGGTCCTCCGCCGTGGCGCGCTCCGACGGCTCCGGCTTCAGGCACGCGGAGACGAACTCCGTCACGGACGGTGGCTCGCCAAACAGCGGGGACAGGTCGGGTGTGTCTGTCAGTGATGTGATGAAGTTCGTGAAGCCCGCCGGCCCGTTGAATTTTTTGATGTGGGAAAACGGCTGCTTGCCGGTGACCATTTCCAGCACCACGCAGCCAAGCGACCAGATGTCCGTCGGGTAGCTGTAGCCAATGCGCTCCCCTTCCTCGTTCAGCTCGCCAGCGGACATGCACTCGGGTGACATGTACAGCGGGCTGCCTTGCATGTCGTACAGCAGCTCGCCCTCCTTGATGCGACGGGCCGTGCCGAAGTCGCCGATTTTGCCCTTTTCGTCGTGCCCGAGAAGCACGTTGGCAGTCTTGATGTCGCCGTGCACGTAGTTCTGCGCGTGAATGTACGCCAGACCCTCCGTGACGTCGTGAAGAAGGCGCTGGAACTCGGCAAAGGGGAGCTTGCCCTTCTTGGAGCGGAGGCCTTGCAGCGTGCCGCCCGCCGCGAACTCCATAAACACCCGGAACACCTTGTGCGCGCCCTCCATGCTCTGCTCACAGTAGAAGTAGTGGATGATGTTCGGGTGTTGCAGGTTGCACATCGTCGAGATCTCATCCACGAAGTTCTCCACCTTGACGTTGTTCTGTCCACCGAGGCGCAGCTCCTTCACCGCCATCTTGCCGCCCGTGAGCACGTCAATAGCCTCGTACACCTCGCCAAACGAGCCCTTGCCGAGCAGTGCTCCACGCTTCCATGCGCCGCGGCTGTTCTTGGCGAGTGTTTCGCGTGTTTTGGCAATCCGTTCCGCCTCCTGCTTCACGGCGGCGATCTTGTCCTCGGCCTTGCGGATCGCCTGAAGAGCCTGCACAGGGGTGCACGGCTTCTTGAGCGTGATGAAGCCGGCCTTTTGGTACGTCTCTGCGCTCACCATGTCAAAGTCCGTGGCGGTGATGATGACGGCCATCTGACGCGCCTTCTCGCGCAGCAAGGCGATGGGGTCCTGCGTGGTGAGCGAGCTCATGATGGACTGCTGGAGGTCAATGAAGAGGATATCCGCCACACCAGAGAGCCGCTCAATGTCCGAAAGCGAGTACGCCGGCAGCACGGCATGCCGACGCTCCCACAGGTACGCACAGAGCATGTTGCGATGAGCGGGGGTGTCCTCGGCCACGAGCGTCGTGAAGTTGTAGGCGGGGCCATCGTCTGGCGCCGCCACCGACTCGCCCACGCCAGCTGCTCCAGAGGCGCCCGCGCTGCTCCCGCCCATCATGCCCCCAGAACGTGGGGTGCTGTCGCCGAACAGAAGGTCCGTCCCGCCGGTTGGGAGTGACAGCGCAGAGTCCGTGTTGGTCAGGGACACGCTCGCGTGTGACTCGCCGATGCCCGTTGTTGTGTTATTTGCGCGGTCGTTTGCGGTGCTCTGGCCCATCGACTTGTCACCGGCGGCGTCGCCGACCTCTTGCGCCTCCATGTACGGGATGAGAAAGAAGATGTTCGCTGTGTCGGGTGCAGCCTGGCCAATGCGGATCGTGCCACCCTGCTGCTCCACTGCCAGACGCACGCGGCGCAGCTGCGAAATCTGCTTCGCGGTGCCCGAGTCCGAGGATGCCGCAGTCGTGACGGTGGTGCGTGAGGTGCGCACTGTCGCCAAAAAGGTTTCGTCGTCCGCATCGTCCAACGGCATGTTCACGTACTCCTCATACACCTCCGGGAACCCAGCGCCACCCGTCACGTTGAAGTTGATGACGAGAAACTCAAGCCCGCTCTTCTCCGTGACGGTGACGGTGATGGTGAGTTGGCAGCTCTCGTTGTACTGGACCGTCGTGCGCATGGCGTAGCGCAGGCACTGCGGCAGCAACTCGGCGTCCAGGTAGGCCGACTCTGACGGCAGACCCTCAAATCGCTGGCATACGGCGATGCGCTTCTGCACGCATTCCACGGCAAAGTCCATGACGACGACGCCCATCATCTGGTGAATGTTCACCACGCGGAGCCGCTCCGTCGAGAGCGTCATGGCACGGTACACGTCCTCGTAGTTGGCGAGAGTCTCCGCGATGCGCTGCAGCCGGAGCTCGTAGGTCAGCTCGCCATCCGCCAGAATCAGCCGCACCTGCTTCGAGAGCCAGTGGGTCTGGTCGAGGGCCTTCTGTGGGCCCTGGCTCACCTCCTCGCCAATCGCCAAGACCATTTCCGGGGTCTCGTCGCAGCCGCGGGCCATGACAGGCGGCAGCACGGACAGCTCCACGACCGCTTTGGTCAGGCCGTCGCTGCGGGCAATGGTGTACTTGCGCCGGTGCGTCGCGCGTATATCGGTGCCGAAGTCCTCGACCGTGCCCGCGTACTTTTTGGCGTGGGCGATGGCGTGGTACATGGCCTTCTGGTCCGCTGCCTCCAGCAAGAGGGAGTAGATGTTCTGTCCCACCACCTCCTCCGCGCTGTAGTCCGTGAGCTTCTCGCACATCTTGTTCCAAGTCAGGATGAGGCCGTCCTCGCGGAGGCCGATCAGAACCCAGCGGTTTCGCGTGACCGGCGCCAGCGGGAAGCGGAACGCGCGCTGGGCGACCTCGCGCGGGTCGACCTCGTGGCGGACGATCTCGTCCCCCTCACGGGCGTCCGCGCTGGCCTGCAGACCGTCCGTGTCGAGCCCGCCAATGAGGGGGATTGGTGCCGAGATGACCATCTCGCCCTCGGGGTCCACGTTGAGCAGCGTCAGCGACTCGGCACGCCCACTCGCGGACTCGACACGGCGTGGTCGGAGCCGCTGGGTCGAGCTCGCGCGGCTGAGCTCACTGCGCACGCTCTCGTCGGCGACGCTCTTCACGTAGTACTGCTCGTAGCTCGGGCTCGTCGCGATGAACTCCTTGAGGCGATCCGGAATCGGGCCGATAATGAGCTCAAAGTGCTCACGACTGATGCGCGCCGCGCGGAGACGGCGAGACACCACCACCACATCCGCGACGGCGAGGTGGTTGAAGAGGAACTCAAGCTCACCGACGACGTCACCCTTGTGCAGGCGCACGACCTCCACCTTGCGGCCTTGGCTGCGCCCCACCACCCGCACCTGGCCATCAATGATAAAGTACAAGTGGGAGCTCTTCTCACCGAAGCGAATCATGCGCTGGCCCTTCTTGAACTGCACCGTGTGCAGTGCCTCGGCGACCTTGTTGCGCTCGTACTGCGGCAGGCAGCGCAGAAACGGTGCGCTCTCCGTCAGTTGCTCGAAGCGGCGTCGCTTCTGCATGGAGTCGTGCATCACGGCACGGTGATAGGCCTCTTCGTTTAGCGTGAAGAAGACACAGTTCGTGACGCAGCGAATGGTCGCGGCGCACTTGATCTGCTTGTACATCAGCTCGAGCTCACCAAACGTCGCACCGACCTGCATCGCGGCCAGCGTCTTGCCCTGCTTGATGGCCTCGCACGTGCCTTCAAAGATCAGGAAGAGCTTCTCCTTGGAATCTTGGCCCTGCTCCAGCACGGCCGTGCCAGCGGGGTATGACTCCTTGCGCATCGCCTGCACCACCTCCGTGAGTTCGGGTGTGTCGAGGCTGGAGAAGAGGTGGCTCGCTTTCACGAGCCCGGTCAGCTTCTCCGTCTCCTGCGGTGTCACTGGCTCTGCTGGGTGGCTGCCTGAGCGCGTCGACGTGCTCGCGGCGGCGATGGACGTCCCTAGCCCACCATGGGGCGCCGCCATCGACGACAGCAGCCCACTCGGAATGGCGGAGACGGCGGCGCGTCGGCCTTCGAGTCGCACCGCGTTGGGCAGGCTGGGGCTCTCCTGCTCCAGTGGGTCCATCAGGGCGGCGCTGCTGGTCGTAGACGCCCCGCTCATGGACCCGCCAATGAGGGAGGAGAAGAGAAGCGGTTGTTCATTCATCACGGAGCCGTTGTCACCCATCATGAGGTCCGCGCTGTGCGGTGACGCCATGTCATCGTCGTTTGTTTTGCTGCTCTCTCCAAAGTGGCTGTTCGTGTCCGTCTGCGAAAAACCAAAAGTAGACCGGCGGCGCTCCGCATCGCCACCACCGAGTGACCCGCGATGGAGAGGGCGATGCTCGTCCCCCTGGCCAGCCCACAAGGGTCGCGAGTGTCGCCGCCGCATGCCCGTGTCCGGTAACGTCGAAGTCGTGGTCTGCAGGCGGCTGTCCGACTGAACGCTGCCGTCAAACGCGCCTGCTACGGTCGACTCACTTTCACCGTTCCGCACCTGCGCCGACTCCAGTGCACGCGCGACAGTGGCCAGCGTGTTGGAGCTGTCCACGTTGGAAAGCAGATGCGTGATGTGCTCCTTGAGGTACTGGTTCCCAGAGGGGCCGTCTGGCCCAGAGAGAAGGCTCGCGAATTCAGCCAAGGCAATCGAGGCATTCGATAGCGGTGGCAGCTCCGTATCCATCGTTGTTGTTGGTGGTGTTGTTGTTGTGGGGGCGATGGGGGGACGATCGTGAATCCACGTGCTGGGGCTATGCGCTTGTTGGGGCTCCACTGCCAGCTGCGCCACTGAGAGAGGCGCCTTGTCATCATCAGAGGTACTCCGGGCAGACGCCAGCCCGCTCGTCGCGGGGGAGTGACTCAGGGGATCCGTGTGCTGCTGTGGCTTCTTTGCGTCCATGTGATCAAATCTGCGTTGACAGTGTATACGTCCAGGTGAGGATTGAGCAGTGGTCAATGTAACTCTCCCTCAGCGCTTCAGTATTGTAGTGGTTGTGGTGGTAGTGGTGTTTTTTTTTTTTTGGGGGGGGGGGGGTGTTTTGCCCCTTGCACGCTTGTCTTTGTGTGTACGTGTGCGTTTTGTCTGATTGTGGAGAGAGGAGACTGCACGACTCAACGACCAAGTCAAAACGTAGCACGAATGCTAGTGAGAATCAAAAAATGAGTGGGAGAAAGAAGGCACACACAAGGAATAAAACAACACGGAAACGGGAAAAAAAAGTGAGCTATCGGCAGGCAGAGCGTGGTTCACAGAGGGCTTTTGAAAGCTAAAAAGGTTAGACTACGATACAGTCAAGGAGAAATCGGAAGGAAAAGCCGAGTGTACAAATGTGTCACGCCTTCGCGTTCTAGAGAAGGTTGAAAATGGCGTTCACCTATCTTGTGATGTGTGAAAGCGCAAGGAGCAGTGTCACACACAGGAGGTGCAAACAAAAAAAAACAGGAAAACCTCACAGGAAGATGCAACGTGAGCAGGAGAGTAGGTGGGGGAGGAAGAAAGCAAGCGAGTGAAGAGGCGTGTGTGTGTGTGTGTGTGTCGAATGTGCAGTAATCTGGTGAGAAGGAGAATATCAACGAAGTACACACTTGCTAACTGGTACAGTGTGAGTCGTGTGAAGCATGGGCAACACACACACACACGTTCGCACTGTCTCAGTCTAGCCGCCATCGCTGAGGGAAGGGCCACTGGTGGCTACCACGCAGTCTCACTTTCACCTATTCTTGTGAAGTGCGTACCAGTGTTCAGTCACCTCCGCGCAGGAGCACTCTGCTCATCGATCCTCGTCAGCCAGTCGATGTTGACTGTGTAGGCATGACAAGCCCCGTGTGTGTGTGTGTGTGTGCTGATCGGTACATGTGTATGTTTTTGTTTGTTTGGTTTCGTTTGATGAAATAAGGAAAGAAAATCACGGAAAATCCTTGAAGGGTTTAAAGTTTAGTGTGCCACGACGACGGCTCGTTGGAGGTGCGTCATCGCGGCACAGCAATCCTCTGAATCCAAAGGGTGCGCTTGAGCACGAAGGAGTGCGTGTGCGTGAGTGGGGCAAAAGACAGTATGTGCTTGGCACCAATCGACGGTTTAGTCGAAGAGACCAAAGCCCATATCGTCGTCGCCCTCCTCCTCGGGCTCCTCCTTCTTGGCGGCCGCAGCAGCGGGGGCGGCGTGGCCAGCAGCAGCAGCAGCGGGCGCGGCACCACCGGCAGCGGGGGCAGCGGACGCAGCCATCGCGCTCATCTTGAGAGCACCATCGTTCACCAGCGAGGCCACGTCGCGGCCAGCCACAGACTCGAGCACGAACTCGAGGGTCGCCTTGTCCACGGTCACGTTCACGGCCTTGCAGATCTTCTCCACATCAGCAGCAGTGGGGTTGGGGTGGGCGAGGGACGCCAGGGCGTACGCAGCGAGGTACTTGGTGGTCATCGTTGATAGGGGTGGATGAGTGTTGGTGTTTGTAGGGGGATAAACCTTACCTTCAGGCTGTCAAGTTTGCCATGGGAAGAGAAAGGGAAAAGGGAGAGGAGAGGAGAGGAATTGAGAGTTGACTGCGAACAGTGTGAAAGAAAATAGGACACAAAGACGGAACCGTGGGTTTCAACGGCGGTGCCCAACCGTTGTGATTGTGACCACGCACTCAATCATCTTACCCACCCCATGCGTCGGGTGGGGCCGCGATGTGGAAGGGAAGCAGCTGAAAGAGACGCCGATGTGCAGTCGCGCGGCTGGCACTGGCTGAGAAAAAGGCGGGGGTTTTTCACCTTCCCCTTGATTTTCAGGCTGTCATCCGATACTTCCTCAATAGTCGCGTTTGTACACGGGGATGCTCTTGTTGTTTCCACAAGGTCTTGTTTGGTTTCCAACGAATGGCAGTACACACTCACGCACACGCACACATACACACACATACAAAAGCGGACTCCAGTGTCTCTGTGGCTGACAATGGTGCGTGCTCGTCTAACCGGCCGCCGTTGCACATGACGATGACGTCCATGTGGCTTCCGCATTTCTTTTCTTTTTTTTTTTCGGATTCCGTTCGCGTTGTCTTGTTTCTACTGAAGCAGGGCAGGCGGTGCTGTGAGGAAGTATTCGACCAAGGTCATCGCGTCTTCCTTCTCCTGTTGCAGTTGCTGGCGGACCTGCTGGTCCACGCCGCCACCTTGCAGGAGGCGCGCGTTGCTCACGCCCTGCGCCTCGGTTGGGCGGATCAGGAGAGCGGAGCTGAACACCTGCGCGAGGAAACCAGGGGTGAGCTCGTTGCGCTGCGTGTGCGCGGGGCGGAGGAGGTAGTTGAGGAAGGACATGATGTACACCCACAGGTTGCTATGGAAGAGAGGCAGCTGCCGCAGAAACAGCAGCGGCGCCTTGCCGCGCTGGCGGCCGGCCTCCAATGCGATGTTGTACAGCGAGAAGGGCACGACGGGCTCTTGCAGGTTCCGCAGGAACTGCAGAAGGCACTCACAGACAACGTGCGGATCGGCGTTGGCGGGCAGCCGCTCCGCGTGCTGGTCGAGGTGCGCCATCACCACGTGGCACGCCTCTTCGTCGGGAGACTGGGTGAACAGGCCCGGCTCCAGCGGGTGTCTGGACAAGGCGTCGACCATGTACCACGCCTCCTTTGGCACCTGCGGCCGCAGCTCGGCCATGATTGCCTGAAGGTCGGCCTTCTGCTGGTACGCCGCCTCGCATGGGGTCTTGCCGAGCAGGGCAATGTTGTCGAGGCTGTTGCCGAAGACGCTTGGCACGAGCACGCTGCGGCACTCCACCGTGTGCGTCTTGCCGTTGCGCACGCACAAGGCGAGTTTGCTGTTCAGCGCAATGCGGCCGCGGCCGTCGAATGGGTGCCAATGCCGCAGCCACGGCATGCAGCGCGGGTTGATCTGCGTCTCCACCACCACCTCCTGCGACTCCCCGGGCAGGATGGAGAAGTCCAGCGGCTGCACGCGCAGCCAGGCGCCCTCTGAGTCGTCACCGGCTTGCAGACGCAGTGCGCGCACGACCGCGACGCAGTCACCCTTGTTCAACACTGTCACCACACGCCGGGTGCCACAGTTGTGGAACTGCTGCGTCCCAAAGTCCAGCAACTCGCCCTCGCAGCTCGTCACGGCGCTGGAGGCGGTTTGCAAGCCGACGCCGGCCACCTTGGCGCGGAGTGAGCGCGTGACCTCCTCCTTGCTGCTGGGGACCTCGACGCAAACAGGCAGGCGCAGCAGTGCCTGCACGGGCTTGTGGTCGCTACTGCAGACGTCCGTCAGCGCGGTGAAGCGGTCAAGCTGCACGCGCGCCTCGAGGGACTTGCGGCGGCACCAGACGCACACGCGATCGGTGTAGCTCGGCACGCGGTGCTTCTCACTTGTGTCGTACTGGCTCGTGCCCACGTCGTAGCGGTAGGTCGGCGCAAAGGTGGGGGTAAAGTCGATAAAGCCCTGCCACGGTGTGTGCGGGTTGGCGAGCTCGGCCTTGAGCTGATCGTACTGCAGCAGCTCACTCAGGGAGCCCTGTTGCACAATCTGCACGGCCCGCTCGTACGACGTGTTGAGGCGGTAGTTGAGGTCACCAGCGACGACGATGAGGTCGTGGCTGCGCGGGAAGAGCTCGGGAAACTGCAGCTCGGGAATGATGCCGGCTCGAATGTTCACCTGCACATCCGCGCGACGGGCGGCGTTGAAGTCCATACTTTTCAGGATGGTGTTGATATCGTTGTTGCGCTTCGCCACATTGTTCTGGCCAGCAGCAAGATGAGCCGTGATGATGCAGACGCTCGTTCGATGAATCACAAGGTGCAGCCCCACAGCACCCTTGTTGCCCATGCTTCCCATCGCACCGGTCGCCACGGTGGTGATGGAGTACTCCTTCACTTTGGGCAGCAAGCCACGGCGCACGAAGACGCACAGCAGAAGGCCCACGAGCTGCTTTGGTGGGAACGCAAAGTACGGGCTGGTGCCGCCTGGATTGGTGTCCGCGCCGACCGCGGCTTGAAGGCCCTGCACCCATGGCACCGCCGACTCCGTCTCCTCCTTGAACATGGCAGAGGCACTCATGTCCACCTCCTGGAGCGCCACCACAACGAGGTCCATGTGTTGTCCGTCCACCGTGATGAGCTGCACGAGGTCGTTGAGTGGCGGAACGGGCTTCTTGCAGCCCACGTTGAAGGTTGTGACGGACACATTCAGGTCCTCGATGCTTGTGAAGCTGGTCTCGTAGTACTCGAGCTCCTGCCGCACCCAGGCCTCGTCAGGATTCGCGTTGCTCACGCCGACCGACATGCCTGCACCGGCGCGCGCTAAGGAGTCCTGGAAGACGTCCTCGTAGCGTTTCCACTCGGCATTGGGAAACACACGGGGCAGGCCAGGGAACATGATCGCAGTCTAGAAAGTCGACGCGAGTCAAAACAACACCAAACAGAGAAGGTGGAAGGAAAGCTAAAAAGGAGAACAAGTGGCGAAAAATACCGAATAAAACGGAGTGAGTGGCAACCAGGGCAACAACAACAGAAACAAAGAAAGCAAGCAAAGTGAAGTGTGCGCTTCGGGCGACAGATACTGGTGCCGAATGTCGAAGAAGAGAGAGCGGAGGAGGAGAACAAGGACAAGGGCGAGTGAAAAAAAAAGCAGAAAAGGTATCTGTTTGTCAGACGAGACATGGGGGAGGGGGGGGGGGCAAAGCAGAAGGTGAGCAGCTCTACAAAACGATGGAGACGGTGTACTCGTGTGTAAGCACGCTCAGGCAAACACCGGACGCAGACCTTTCTCAAGGGACGCAAGGAAGACCGCTGCCCACGTGAGAAGTTGGTATGATTGCATTTCGTCACACAGTCGTGACCTCCTTGGTGTGTTGATGTTTCACTGCCCCACTATGGGGGATTCAATTGTATGTGTTGTGGTGGTTGTGTTGAGTAACTCACAGTGGGTATTCAGCAACTCAGAGAGAGAGAGAGAGAGGAAAAGGGGAATTGCTGGGCCTCAGCGCGTCACACTCCTCAGCACGTTGCCGAGGAAGCCCTACCCCGCAAGCACGTGCTCCTTGACTGTCCCTGCCGGCTTACATGACGTGGCACGTCACGGTCGTCATGTTGTTGAAGGGGGTTTGTGGATTGGAGGCCCCGCCGGCTTCACGTGTTGCGTTCTTCTTTGACTTACGCTTGCTCTTTCCATCGCGCTGGTCCTGCCAGGCGCCCTTCTCAAGCACATTGCCTGCGGCGTCGACGTAGCTGATGTCCGTGACGGCACCCTCATACGGCTTCAGGTGCTTCCCGGTGTCTGTGCCCGCTGGCACGCTGTGTTTCAGCGTCTTCTCAACAGCGCTCAGCGCAGCCTCGCTCAGCTGTGAGGGGAAGACAACCTCAACCGGCACGTACAGCTTACCACGCCGTGGGGAGGAGCTCGCGGCATTGGCCCCGTCAGCATCGGACGCGCTGCGCTTGATTGGCATTCCCTCGTTGTCGGCCACGTATGCGTGTTGAGGATCGAAGCGGAATGCGGCGGCGTCGCCGGCGCCTAGTGGCACGCTGAGCTGCAGAATACGTCCGTCCAGCAGCTCCACCGGAATAGCAAAGTCCGGTGCGAACACCGCAGCAAGTGGCACGCGGCAGTTCAGAAGCACAAGGTCAGTCACGTTCATGCGCCGGTAAAACGGGTGCACGAGCTCCTCAATCACAATGAGCACGTCGCCAGCCTCGGTGAAGCCGTGGAGCTCGTGGCCAGCGCCGTTGAAGGTGATGGCGTCGCTGTCCGCTGCGCCAGGCGCCACGTCGACCGTGAAGCGATGCTTCTCGCTGACGATGCCCACTTCGGTGCCCGCGCTACCTGTGGCACACTGGGTGCACGGGTGCGTGATGGGCATCTTACCGTGGCCACGGCAGCCCGGGCAGACCATCTGCGACTGCGTGATGAAGCCGCCGAGGTTCATGACCTGCGACACGGCGCCGGTGCCTCGGCAGCGCTGGCACGTCGCGGGCGGCTTGCCCGTGGCGGTGCCGTGCCCCTTGCACATGCGACACTTGCGCTTACGCGTGATCTCCACCTCCTTGCGTGTGCCGCAGTACAGCTCCTCGAGCGAGAACTGCAGCTCCACGCTGATGAACGGAGGCTTGCGCCGTGCATTGCCTCCTCCCCCGCCGCCGCCACCACCACCAAATCCAAAGAAGGTTGAGAAGAGATCCATGGGATCCACTGTCGGGCCAAAGCCGCCCGCGCCACCACCGAACCCACCCGCACCGCCCGCACCAGCGGGACCGCCCTTGCCGTACGTGTCGTACTGCTGCCGACGCGCCGGCTCGCTCAGCACCTCGTACGCCTCCGAGATCTTCTTGAACTTCTCCGTCGCCGCGGCGTCTCCGCCGGTCTTGTCGGGGTGATACTTGAGGGCCATCTTGCGGTACGCGGTCTTGATCTCCTGCTCAGTGGCACCAGGCGCCACACCCAACTCGTCGTACAGTTCTGTCTCCTTTACCATGATGGTGACGATGATGATGAGGCCACAGTGAACAAAGCACGCGCGTGTGAGGTAACGCACAAAAGTGAAGAAGTAGAGAACTGAGGGAGCAGAGCAAACAAAAACAAAAACAACCAGAGAGAGCGCGTACGTGATCAAGAAGTCCGGTCTCACCAAGTTCTTCTGCCTTGTTCTTCTTCTTGCCTGCCACGATTCTCGCGCAATACAGGTACACTTGTCGGTCCTGATCTGCAGGCACTGTAGAAAAAGTGAGACAACCGCAAGACGTTCAGATAAAAGACGGGCGAAGGGAGAAAGGAGAGAGAAGGAACCATGGTTCGTTAAAGAGGCCCACTATACTATCAGGGGGGGAGTCTTTCAAAAACAGGACCCGTCACGGAGAGGAGTTTTCCATCGTGTGGTGAGGCGGCACCCTTCATCTTTGCAACAGCTCATCGCGCGATGCCGTGCGCAGTGTGCTATACGGTTGGCCGTGCACGTGTGCCGGCAACGCAGCGCTCCACTGTCGACAAAGATGACTTGTCCAATCCGGGCTTCCTTCTTTTTGAGACCATGTTTGTGTTGTACGTTGATTAATACACCAAAATAGCATTCACCCACACACAACAATGAACAAACAAACAAAAGAGGAACGGCTGAGGGGAGATGGCAGCAGTTGTGTGCTCGCCCTTCTCAACTGGCAGGGGCAGCAGCAGCGCCCGATGCGCTGTGTGGCTTCAAAAATCCCTCCTCGACCATCGCGGGCACCTCGATCGAAAGCCACGGTCCGAGGCCCAGCGCCAGCACGTGACTGATGCCAAAGTACGGCGTGTTGCGTGACCAAAGAGGATAGAAGTGCGTTGTCATGCAAATCTTGCCACCACGGTACATCTTCACTGTCTTGCCTTCGAGCTCAGGGAGAGCCACCTCAGGTGGCGCTTGTGGGTACGTGACGGGGATGTCGAAGTTCATCTCAAACTCGTACTTCTCGTTCTTGTAGTACGTCCAGCACTTGCCGTACCAGCGCGTGCCCTGTGGGTTGCTCTCGAGCTGAAACCAATGGCTGTCGCTGGCTTTGTTGTTTTCCACGTATTTGATGAGCGACGCGTACTCCTCCTTCAGCCGCTGGGTCCATTGGTCACCGTCACGAGGACCCGCCTTTGTTTTGAGCAGAGGGATGCGTGAGACGCTCTCCTTGACAGACGCCTCCATTTGGCAACTAAGCGGATGTGACTTGAACTGTGTGTGTGTGTGTGTGTGTGTGTGTGTCTGAGCGGAACCGGACACGTGTGGAGAGGAAACCTTTGCAGAGCGTGATTGCAAGAGAGAATGGAAAGTAATCGACGAAGAGGCAACGAGGCACGAGAACAGATCGAGTGGGTGTGGTTCAAGGTCAGAAGTGGGTGTAGTTGTTGACGAGGAGGGAGGCTCACCGCGGGTGTGCTACGGGGACACGTAAATGCGTGCCTTTCCAGGAGCGTGCCAACTTGTTCTAACGGGGGGAGGGAGGCAGACAAGCAGCACCACATGGCGTTTGTCAGGGTGCGTACATGATCCCCATCAAGGAGCCAGATCAGATGAGGGAGCCACAGCAGTGATGCTGCACGCTTCTTCCCGTGTTTTGTGACTGTTTCCGCGTAAAGAGGGGGGAAAAAAACAATCCCTGTTAAGTGGGACCATCAATGTGAAGAGCAACGCCAGGAGCAACAAGCAGGCAGTCAATCGAGTGAGCCACGTTCGCGCGCGCACTGGCACGCGGTACTATTCCTTTCGCCTGGGAACGCGATCGCCCACTGCGGCATCGGGCGTCTGGCGCCGTGCCTCCTTGAACAGTGTCTCCAAGTGCGCCACCTCCCTCGCCTCGCGCTCGTGCGCCTCAACCTTCTCCTGAGACATGGGCTTGAGCATGTCCCTGTTCTTCACCAGGTACTCATCAATGGCATCGTGGTCCACAATGGAGATGAGATCGAAGGGGAGAAAGCCGTACCGGAAGAGTGCATTCGGTCGGCTAATCGCGAAGTTGTAGTGGCGGCACAGCTCCTGCCCGGGAGGGACCTGCGAGAGCGAAAAGAGGGTGATCGCGCCAGCGCCGTTCAGTGCCGGCGACGGGCCAATGCGCACGCCTGTGTTGGGTCGGTTGCTGTGATTCACGAGATCCAGCAACGGCACCATCGCGACCTCCGACGGGTCGGGCTGATGGCGAAGCCGGCGCAGTTCCCGCTGCAGCCGGCGGCCCCAGTAGCTGCCGTCGTAGTAGTTCAATGGCGGGACGTGTTCAGCACGCGCGAGAACCAACCGCGTGACGCGGCGCAGCAGCTCAATCTTGAACGGCGGCCGCAGCGTCGTGTGCACTGCGGTGAGGCTCAGGTGGAAGCGCTTCGTCATGTCCTCGTAGCTCGACCGCTGCCACGAGTCCAGGGCCATGCCGTACATCCCAAAGACGAACTCCTCGTTGAAGTCCTCATCGTCCAGCATGCGGGCCCAGGGGTTGGCGCCGCCGCGCAGGATGTCTTGAATACGCCCGACCGCGGCCACGCTGTCCTCGCGGGTGATGTCCGGCAAGCTGCTGATGATGGCACTGAACTGCAGGCCCAGGTACAGCTGCGGCGCCATGATCTTGAACTCTGCGTCCTGGATGGCGTTGCGGACGTCATCGACAGACACGTTGGGGAGTGTGTTTGGCTTGGTGTGGATGTTGGAGACCGTGTAGAGGCACGACAACGGGATCGTTGCAATGGGTGTGTTCGCAGGCAGTGGCTTCTCGCGCTCTGGGGACAGAAAAAGACCACGCTGCTGGGAGGAGCGGATGCCGATGAAGGTGTCCTCGTGCAACTGAATCTTGAAGTGGTCACGGCAGCACGCGAAGAAGTCGACCGGCAATGTCGAGTGCGGACCGTACAGAGGCTTACCGAAGCAGCGTACGGCGCGGGTGATGTGAAAGAGACCCATTTTTCGTTTGTTGTTGTTGTTGTTGTTGTTGTTTTTTCCCGCTCGCGTCGGTCAGGTGGCACAAAAGGGGAGAGTGTCTATAACCTGCAGTCGGGCAGCGAAGTCAGGAAGGGAGTGGGCCGTGATTGTACCTGCAAGCAAACGAATAAGCAACGTCAAGGTGGGATGGGAGGAGAGTGAAGGATCATCACGTGAATTGCGCGGTAGTGGCGAGAGTGGAACAGGCACAAGGCAGACAACTCGCGATTGACTACCGTTGCACAGGGAAACAGCTCATGGATCAGCAGTGTGAGGCTCACTCGGTCTGCTTGATACTATCATGGTACCAGCGCGGGCGAGGGGGGGGGAATGAACGTGGGAACGTACGTAAAGCAAAAGAGGAGCGCTGTGAATGTCGACTGTACGAGAGAGGGGACGTGGCTTCGAGAGACGGGTGTGAGTGATCATACACACACAGATACCGGGCAACGACAACAAGAAAGAGAAAAAAAAAGATGAGTAACAGACGATGCAGATCATAATACGGTGCTCTTGTTCTGTGAGCGTCAGTGTCTACGTGTGATTTGTTTTTGTGTATGTGCTCATGCGATCCGCTCTCTAGATGAAGTGTTTGGACTTGAACCAGAAGTAAATGACCGTGCCCACGAACACCATCAAGCCGCCGCAGAAGAGCTCGCCGTGCGCAGCGTGCAGGAAGGGTAGGTTCTCAAAGTTCATGCCGTACGCGGAGGAGATGAAACTCAGGGGGATGAAGAATGCACTGAACAGCGTCAGCACACGCATCAGTTCATTCACCTGGTACGATGACAGTTGGAAGAGAAGTTGCAGCACAGAGTCCGCGTTTGCGTTCAGCTCTTCGGCGATGGACTCGACGTGCGAAAGGCTGTGTTGGACCTCCTGGTACTGCACGTTGGTTACATCAACGTGCAGTGCGGCTGCCATGTGCGAAAAGGCATCCTGGGTGAGCTTCAGGGTTCGGCTGTAGACGGACGCGCGGCGTTTGATGTGGTAGATTTCGCGGGCCAGGTTGGAGCGGTTCTTGTTGTTGACGAACAGGCCCGACTCGTACCGGTCGAACTGAACGATGCACTTGGAGATGGCGGTGCTGAAGGTGCCCAGCGTTTCCTTCACAAAATAGAAGAGAAGGTAACCCATAAAGGCCGCCGGTGTGTCGAGGCCCTGGATGTTGCGCTGCCAGTCCATCTTGAGTTCCTCTACGTATGTGCACTGTGTGCGGTGCACCGTCACGACAGAGTCGGCCGTCATGAAGAGCGTAAAGCGGTTCGTCAGGTCCTGGAACGTATCTTGCGTGTTGTCGATCGGTGCCTCCGTTGCGTAGCGCATGAGAAGGCAGCGCATGTCCTTGGAGACGGTGACCTGCGGCAGCAGAACCGGCTCAGCGCTGTCGTTGATCATGCTCTGGTGCATGCCGAGGCCAATCAGTATCTCCTGCACCGACTCCTTGTACTCAGTGAGGGTCGCCGTCGGGTGCGCCGAGATGTCCAGCCACGTAATCGAGCGGTCCTCATTTGTCATGCACGACAGCATGAGTTTCGGAGGAATGCGCTTGAGGCCAGTGAGCTGCTTGATCGACTGCGTGTTGACGGCCGAGAAGCTGGTGCGGATGCCGTCGTTGTGGATGCCGGCGCGCGCGAAGGAGTTTCCCAGGCCCGCCACCAAGAGTGTCTTGATGTGGGCGTTGCGGCTGCGCAGGCCCTCCATCAGCACCTTGCTCTCTGCGCGTGCCTCATCGGGATCGACGCTGGGCGTCGGGCTCCCCGTGGACGCAGCCGCCGCGGCGACAGGGGCACCGGCAACGGGTGCTTTGCCCTGCGCGTCTGAGGAAGCGGCGGTTGCCGTTGCCGCAGTGCCGCTCTTCGCAGCGTCCTTCGCAGCGGCGGCCTCCTGCCCTGGTGGCGGGACCGGGCCACGCCGCGCCGCGCTTGCCGCCGCTGACGAAGGCGATGGCTCGGGGGGTCTGTCGACGCCGGGCAAGAACCAGCGCCGCACAAAGCGATGGGGAGGCGGCGTGGTCGCCCACGGTGTGGTCTCTGCTGTTGTAGCAGCCACAGCGGTGGCCACGACAGACGGTTCGGCGGGACTTGAAGCCGCAGGTGGTGCGCTGCTGGTGGTCGAGCGCATTGATGTGCGGCACGCTGACGAGAAACGTGAGCACGCTAGTGTCGCAGCCGCAGCGCGTCGTGAAGCGCGGAGCAGCATTTTTTTCAGCGAGCGGGGAGAGGGAGAAGGCGATAAAAAGAAGAAAAAGGGAAACAGCAACCACGTGCGTACACACACACACACAGCACTGAGTGGACAAAATAGGAGAGGAGAAAGAGAGCACGAGACCGGGAGGAAATGAGAAAGGCAGGAGAGTGACCGAAAAGACAAGATACGGATCGGCGCAGAGAAATGCAAACCGAGTAGAGGTCGCTATCTTTTCTGTTTGCGCTAGTCACTCAGTCGGCGACGAGGTGTGTGAAAGAAATATATATAGCGCACCCCAGAGTAGTGAGACAGTGAAGCGTTTTTTGCTTCACCGCAGCTGATGCATATTCAAGAGCGAGATCACCTCTGTCGTGATTCTGGCTCGAGTTTGGTCTTTTTCGATGCCAGCAGGCCTTCGCTATTTATGCGGTTGCTGTTGGCTCACCGGGAGTTCAGCGTTTTTGTGTGTCTCTTGTGATTTTTGGGTCTTGATGTGTTTTGCATACGCAGCATGCCTACGAAAAATAAATCCAGTTTTGACTAACGAGCTTGTAAAACAGAAAAGAAAAAAACGAGAAACGGAGGGACAGAGAAACAACAACTGCATCCCTCGTAGAGCTCTTCTGCGGATGGAGGGAAGGGGAAGAAAACAGGGCGCCATTCGCGCGCCAAATCTGTCTGTGTGCGGGTGTGTGTGCTTCTCTCGCGTTCCTTAGTTCTTGATCTCGGGGGTCTGCACGGCGGGGCCGACACGGCGCGTAGCGGGTGAGGACAGGCGCTTGATCTCCTTGGACGCAAGACCGGGGTTGAGGAACTTGGGGCACGTAATGCTGCAGTTGAAAATGTTGTGGCACATGTTCACCAGGGAGCCGTGCTCGAACATCTTCACGCGGCTGTCGAAGTCGCGGTCCAGAGGCTCCACCAGCCAGCGGTACGACTGCAGCAGCACGGCGGGGCCGAGGAAGTGCTCACGGTTCCACCAGTACTGCGGGCACGAGCCAGTGCACGACGCGCAGAGCACGCACTCGTACAGACCCTCCAGGCGCAGGCGGTTCGATGCATCCACCTTCTCCTTCAAGTACCAGCGGTTGGTGGTGTACTGCACGTTGGACGGGCGCTGGCTGACAAGGTGGAACGCGGTCTTGCTGTTGTCCTTGGCGGTGTACAGAGTCTCGATCTTGGGGGTCGAGTTCTTCACGAGGTGCTTGTAGACGTAGAGCGGGCTCGTGAACACGGGCACCTTACCGGGAAGCGGCGCAGACGGCATTATGAGCTACAAGAAAAGGGAAACGTGGGTTTTGGGAGAGTAGGTAAGTGGGGTAAGTGGGTAGGAGGTGCTGAAAGCGATAAGAGCTAAGAGAACAAGGTGCCGTGTGTACGGTCCGTAGAAACACACTCGAGATCCGCGAGTTCCTAAAAAAGAAAAGAGAGGGAGAAAGGGTGCAAGAGTGGAAAGACTAGCACGCTGCTAACGTCACAACAGAATAGACGTGGACTAAGAAGAATCGACTTTTTGCAGAGTGGGAAACCAAGTAGAACGAAAATGGGGGGGAGAAGTGCGTGTGTGTGATGACAAGCAAAGGGGAGGCGGTGAGCGAATGCAAACGGAAGAGTCGCGCTGTCAAGGTGCACCACACAGCAATCCTTAGGCATGCGGCTACTGGGTGAACAAGCGCACACCAGGACGCTTGCCGCGCAGCGCGTCTGTGAGAGACACTGGCCATGTGACATGGCAGGGCCTCTGTCCAGATCCACACGCGGGACCATCAGTGTGGTCTCTTCGTGCTTGCAAGCACCAGGAGAGAGAGAGAGTCCCGCTTCCTCGTATAGGACGTGCGTCTTGGGG
This sequence comes from Wallacemonas sp. MBr04, assembly GCA_030849635.1. Taxonomy (NCBI): domain Eukaryota; phylum Euglenozoa; class Kinetoplastea; order Trypanosomatida; family Trypanosomatidae; genus Wallacemonas; species Wallacemonas sp. MBr04. Next base: position 46,345 of record JASANR010001500.1, on the reverse strand, counting down.
GGTCCGCCTACTTGGGATGTGCTCACACATCGTTTGTTTGTTGTTTGGGGAGAGTTCAAATGAAAAATGAAAACGAGTTCAGTGAAGTCAAAGAACGAGTTGGAAAAAGAAAGTGCGTGACTGATGCGCCATGGCATTTACCAGACCCAGCGGTGGGGGGCATCACCGGGCATGATGGTGAAGACAGAGCGGAGGTAGCCAGCCTTCTCCTTGCCCTGAGCGTCCTTCTTGATGGCCTCGATGAGGGCGGCATCGACCTTCTTCTGCAGAGCCGCGCGGGCATCAGAGACGACGGTCTTCTTCGCAGCCTTGGAGGTCTTCTTGGCGGACTTCTCGGCAGCCTTCTTCTGCTTGTCGCCCATGAAGTCGGCCTCGCTCTTGGGGGCCTTCTCGGCCTTGGGGCGGGCGAACACCTCAGGGGTGATGTCCTTGGTGTTGACGGACGAGATGTCCACCTTGGTGCTCGTGGCGATGATGTAGCGGGAGTCGATGCGACGAATCGGGACACCGTTGTACTTCATCGGGCCGGAGATGACCAGAGGACCGTTGTTGGGGAGCTGCTTCAGGATCACCGCACGGCGACCGCGGAAGCGACCGGCGAGAATGATCGCGACGGTGCCGGGAGTGCAGCTCTTGCGCACGGTGGAGTACTCGGCGCTCTTGCGGCTCACCTTCTTGGCGACCTTCTTCTGGACACGCTTCTTGGCAACCATGATTCCTTCTTTGAGCTACAAGCCAAGTCATGCGTAGCGTGGTGGGGGGAAGGGGGGGTGAATTTTTAGGGAGAGGAGGTAAGGAAGGTAGTTGAAGAATGAATTGAGTACTTGATTGTGCTTCTCTGCCTCTGTGTGTATTTTGTCGAGCGTCCGTGTACGCATTCCTGACGCCCCAACCCAATGTAAAGGCTTGTGGTGGAATACACACGCATGCACATGAGCAGCCGAGACTGCCACAGTGGAAAGGAGCAACGAGGCTGGCGGCGTACACATCGCCGTGTTGACAACAGTCCTTGCAAGGTGGCCTCCCACACGCAGGCAGACACACACAGCGATGCACGAGCAAACTCCCATCTCCACGGTCAGTAGTGGCGAGGTGACAGCAAGTCTTTTTAACCTCTTTTTGTTTTTTGTTTCTGTTTTTCACTTTCTTGCCAGTTTTTCGAAAGGAAGGGTGACTCAGTAAAATGAATATCTTTAGGATGAAAAAAAGAATGGAAAAGGGTCAACGGAGCGATTCTGGACAAGACGGCGCGAAGGAGCGAAACACGCGAGTGACTTCATTTTTGTTGTCATGCCCATCGTGTTTTTCCCAAGCGACGTCTCTCTGTTTCTCTAGCTAGTACGAAAGTCAGACGTCGTGCGTCTGCTTCCGTTTTTGGAGCGGCGCGCCATATGATTGCATTTTCTTTGGGGGATTTGCCTGATTGCATTGTCGTTAGAAATGGCATTTCTGTCTACACCCTGCGACCACACCATGCGGTGGGTACGGGGGGGCAACAATCGCGGCTCTTCATAAGGATCGTGGTGAGTAACGGACGCGCCTTTACACTGCCATCGCACCATTTACGTGAGGCGTCGATTCAGCAAGAAAGCGTTCCGTATTGCACCTTCTCGAAGAGACCAGCGATTCAATGGCATTTTGCTAAAAAAAAGAGGGAGAGAGAAACAACGGTGGTTTGTGTTTTTTTTGTGTAAAGAACAAGAAGAGAAATCAATGAAATAAAAAGCGAAAGAAGAAAAAACAAACAAAAAGTGGTTGAAGACACGAAGAAACAAAAACAAGAAAATCAGAAAATCAGAAAGAACACAGAGAGAGAGGTAAAAGGAAAGCACGAGTGCCAGAAAACAAAAAAAAAAAGAAAGGTGCCAGAAGATATGTGAGTGAGGGGGTATCTTCAGCACGCGCCGAAAAAAAAAAAGAGAGAGTTTGAAAAGCAGAGGGAGTCCAAGGGAGTCCAGCATTCTTTCTTTTTTTGTAAATCGGTCTTAGCTTGGTTTTCTTTTTCTTTTTCTTCTTATCTTTTCCTTTTCTTCTTTCCTCTTTTTTGTGGTGTGTTCTTTCGGAGGATAGTTGGATGGTTGATGCAGTGCAAGTCCCTTTTTTTTCTGCATCGCCCATTGCCTTCCTAGCCTGTCTATTTTCCAGTTTTGGATTGACGGAGAGAACAAGATGTATATAAAAAGAGATGAGTGGTTGGTAGTTGCCGTGGTTGCTGTTTTCTTTTTTTTATTGTTGTTGTTGTTGTGTTTGTGGGTTTTTTTTTCTTTTTCTTCTTTGACAACTGCAACATTGACCACCACCATCATCATCACCAGAAGCACAAATCTGCTGGGTACTACAGCTTGGAGTCCTTGCTGGCGGCCGCGGCACGGTTGTTGACGTCCGTCATGTAGCGGAAGAAGTCAAACTCGTTCGCGTCGATGCCGGTGCTGTAGACGTAGCGGGAGGCCAGCCACATGGCGCAGATGGCGTGCTGGTAGTTCACCGGCACGCGCTCCATGATGGTGTCGATGGAGAGCACCTCCTTGATCGTCTTGGGTGTGTACTCGTCGAGCAGGAAGCGCACGAGCTTCTTGTCCTTGAAGATGTCGCTGTTCAGCATCGTGGCGCGGATCTGCACGTTGCGGTTGCTCAGCTGATCGGCGATGAGCGTCTTGGGTTGAGCGGGGTTCTTCTCCCACTCGCGCCAGATGGCCTCGAACTCGAGACGAGCGTTCTCGGCGATGCGGTCGAGAATCTCCTGCACGTACTTCTTGTAGAACTCAGGCGCGTCCTCGGCGCTCTTGGCGGACATGTACTTGGCGTGCTCCTCGTCGTTGAGGCACAGGCCGGCGTACACCTCCAGAGACGAGCTCGTGACACCACCCTTGTTGGCGCTGGCGTCCTTGATCAGCATCACACCGCAGCGCTCCAGCGCCAGGCGGGCATCCTGCGTGATGAACAGGTTGGCACCCTCGACGATGATCTTGAACTTGAGCTGGTCCGGGTTGATGTTGTCGAACTGGCCCTCGAGCATGCCCTCGCCGGTCGCGTCGGGCACCTTGAGGAAGCGGCCGACGTTGTTGAGCGTCACGCTACGTGGGCGACCACCGCACGGCACGAACACATCCGCATCGCTGTACTTGAGGAAGTGGAACTCATCGCGCAGGCGGGAGCCATCCTCGACGACGGTGCCGTCCGGCAGCGTGACGTCGCGGTCCTCGGTGAGGACGAGGAAGCCGTCCTTCGAGAGCTTGCTGCGGTCGAACTCGCGCAGAGGCAGGCGCTCCTTCGCGAGGCGGCCCAGCTCCGTGCGGTCGATGCCGTTGGGGTCGTGCAGGGAGGCCGAGATGTCCACCATGCCGACCATGATCTCAGAGCTCTTCTTGATCTCGTTGGAGCCGAGATCGCCGTCGGGGCCACCGGTCTGGAACTTGCGCATCTTGGACTGGTCGAGGCCCAGCTTCTCGTACAGGCCAGTCACGTACGTGCGCACGCTGTGCGTCGTCATGCCGTACTCGTCGTGGGGGATACCGCCGAGCTCGGGGTCCTTGCCGGTCGTGAACGACTTCCAGGCCGAGTAGCCACGGGCCTTGCTGTACAGCGCACCAGCGGCGGGGAACGTGCCGGCGGTGTTCTCATCGGGGCCCAGGAAGATGATCTCCTCCTGCTTGAGGTTGTCGACGACGCCGGTCTCACCGGGGATGATCACGTCGAGCAGGGCATCCACGTACTGCAGGAACATGGCCTTGCAGCGGGGGAGGTCGAACTTGTTGAGGTAGCTGCTGGAGACGAGAATCGTGCCCTTGCTGCCACCCTCGGGGATGTCCTTGTTCTTGAGGAGCTGGGTGTGGGCGAGGTTGTAGTTCTCCTGGAACACGCTGCGCTTGTTCTTGCGGTACATGTTGTCCTTGGACAGAATCATGCGCACGCCACCACGCGCGATGTCGGTGAAGCGGATGTGGAAGCCACGCCACTTGCCACCGGCGAGGAGGAACAGGCCGTGCGGGATGCGCGGGTACTCGAGCTCCTTGAGGAACGCGGGGTTGAGGCGGAAGGCGAGCGCGGCCTTGTCGGTCTTGAAGAAGTTGTGCTTGACGACGACCTCGTTGAACTTGAGGAAGCTCTTGAAGATGTTGAGGTCGTAGACGGGGCGCTGGTCATCCTTGATGCGGTGCTCAACCTTCTTGAGGATGTCCGCGCGGCGCTCAGGCGTGGAGCCCTGCTTGAAGTCGTCGTACAGCATCTTGCCGAACTCGGGGTAGAGCGCGAGGACGGAGCCGGTGTAGCGCTCCGACATCATCTCCTGGGTGAGGGACATGCGCAGGCTGTTGAGGCGGTTCACACCGTTGGGCTCCTTCTGCAGGATCGCGCGGATGTGGACAAAGTCGTCCGTCACGGGGCTGGGCGTGAAGTACGTGGCGAAGATGATGCCGGCATCGAGGAAGACGGCCTCCTCGCAGGTCAGCGCGCCGGCCTCGTGCATGCGCGTGAGGGCGTTGTACGGGCGGTTGGGCAGCAGCGACACCAGCGACGCGCGCTCCTCGATCTGCTCGCGGGTGGCACCGCGGAGCTCAAAGCTGTACACGGCCATACCGTTGGAGAAGTTGGAGCTGGCGCAGCGACGGATCTCGGAACCCTGGATCTCCTGGAAGATGGCGATGAGGGAGGCGATGTAGTTGGTGTTGTCGCCCGTCGTGGCCATGGTGAAGAAGAGGCCGCCTTCAGGGGCCTCAGTCACCTTGTACACGGGGAACACCGTCGTGTGCAGGCGCGCCATCAGCTCCGACGCGATCTTCTTCGCGTTGGGGTTGGTGTGGGCCGCGTAGTGCTTGCCGCTCAGCTGCTCGAGGTCGGTCTCACCGGCCTTGGGCTTCGGGTTGGTGAACTTGTCGAACACGACGGTGTAGATGCAGAGCTTGTCGTCCGCAGTGACGTAGTTGCGCGTGCAGCAGCAGTCGTTGGGGCGGGAGTTGAGGAGGATGGCCATGCGGCGCACCATGGACACACGCGTCGCGGCATCGTTGCTGCAGATGTAGAAGGCGCGGTCCTTGCCCTCGTAGACGTACTGGAGCGGGCCACCGGCCTGGTGGCGGGCCTCAGCGGTGAGCAGACCCTGGACGTGGGCGCTGATCTCGTCATCGCTGAAGTGGTTGGCGTAGCCGGTCTTGGCGAGGCCATCCACGAAGCGGTTGACGGCGGCCTCCACGAAGGAGGGGTCGAACACCTTCTCCTTGCAGAGCTTCTCCACCACGCTGGACTTGTTCACCGTGGTGCCCTTGTTGCGGCGGGCGGACGCGCTGGTGAGGGCGGCAGTCATAGCGGCGGGGAAGCGGCGCATGGTTGACGTTTTGATTCGTTAAAAAAGGGGGAGAAAAGAAAGTTAAGGGGAGTTTTTTGTGTTTACGAAAGCTTTAGAAGGGACAGAATCCTTTCAAATAGGGTTGGTTTGTTTTGTGAGCGAAAGAAACTAGTGGCAAAGGAACGTGAGCAAAAAGAAACAGCAAAAGAGAGAGAGAGAGAGAGAGGGAGTGAGAGAGAAACGATATGAGAGCAGAAAAAAAAGAGAGAGAGTGGTGGTTGAACACAAGATAAGGGACGGGTTTGTGAGCCGTGGGGCAAACGCAAGTTCACTTTGTGGACCCGTTTGAAGCCCTCACAGCCATGAGAGGTTGGTCTGACACAACACCGAAGGACGACCTTCACAGTAAGCAGGTGAGTGCCACATGAATCAACCGCATACGTGGGCACGCAGCGGCCACAAATGCCCAGCAAGTGAAAAATCGAAGGTCATAGTGGTATGTGTGACAATCAGAGCTTGCCAACAGTGGAAGCATCACACACGTTCGTGATGGACTTTTCATGTGCAGTTTGATCTTGTTGATGTTGTTTGTTAACAAAGCCACAGCGTGTCAATGATGTGGAGAAATGAGTTGCGCGTCGAGCGCATGTACAGACAAGGAAGAGTCTTCCACGACAGCATATAAAAAAAAAGCGGATTCACTCGCCCGATCACGGAAGGGAGGGGGGGAGTGCGGACACTGGCGCACCTTCAATTGGCACCGTCACCGCCGTCGCGCCTATCAGGCATCACCCACCGCGGCCCTACAAATCAGCCATTCGTGAGTGTTGCATTCGTTTGCTTGATTGATACCGTTGGTCCGTTGGTTGGTTGGTTGGTTGGTTGTTCTTCTTAGATGTCCAAGCAAAGCCGGCCTGAGATTGTTTTTTTTGTGTGTTCGTGCATGCGTGGTTTCACGAACCGGATTTTTTTTTGTTTGGTTTGGTTGGTTGTTGCTTGGCGCCGTGTGTGTGCTGCATTGGGCAAAATGGGGGGGGGAGGTGAAAGGTCATGCCCAGCCACGCACAGGCGAACAGCTTTAGTGGTCGCGATTGAGGACCAGGTTGAGGGCCTTCTCGAGAGAGTCGCGCGCCGGGGAGGGCGGCAGCGTGTGGAGGCAGGCGATGCCCTCGCGGCAGTGTTCATCCGCGCGCTGCATCGCCGCCGTCACGGTGCCGAGCCGCTCCATCGCTTCGAGGCAGTACTCGCTGTCACCCGCCTCGACAAACCGGCGGCGCACCATCGCATCGACCTTGCTGTCCTGCTGGGCCGCCAGCAGCACCGGCAGTGTGGCAATGCCTTCCTTCATGTCAGCCAGCTTGGGCTTGCCAAGGTTCTTCTCATCGCCTGTGATGTCAAGGCAATCGTCAACGATCTGGAACGCGATGCCGAGGTGCTTTCCGAACTCGAACGCGGCGAGCTCCTTCGCGTCGTTCTGAGGGTCCGCCAGCACCGCCGTTGAGGCCAGCGAGTTGGCGATCAGCGACGCCGTCTTGCAGAAGCTCTTCTGCTCGTAGCGGGCGACATCGAAGCAGCCGTCCATTTGAATCAGCTCGCCAGACGTCAGCTCCTCCAGGGCCGTCGTCATGAGAATCACAATACGCGGCACCTGCAGCGTGGCGATGTAGAACGACGCGCGCGCGAGGAGGTAGTCACCGGCCAGCACCGCACGCTTGGCGTCGTACACGCGATGCAGTGCGAGGCGGCCGCGGCGGGTATCGCTGTTGTCGATGACGTCGTCGTGCACAAGCGAGGCGGTGTGGATGAGCTCGGTCACCTCGGCAAGACGCAGAAACGGCAGGAGCGTGCCAGGCGTGACGTCGTCCAAGGTGCCCAAGGGCTGCTCCTGCAGACGCGCACTCACATCCGGTGGGAGCAGCGCGTACGCCATCAGCGCCACCAAGGACGGCCGCATCAGCTTGCCACCCGCTGCCAGCGCGTACTTGCCGGCGTGGTCGAGCACCTCGTTGTCGCTGTTGCTGACAAGGCTCTGGATGTGGCCCTTGACAGCCTCGATCTCACGCTGCACCAGGGAAAAGGGCTTGCCGTCGCCCGTCAGCACCTCGTTGCCCGCACCAGCCGCACTAGCCGCCGCACGGCTCACGGCGCACCGCATTAAGCTTGAGAAGCGGAACATGGCTCACTAAATGTCGAAAACAGTACGCACAGCGAGTTTATTGCCTCCGTGTGTATGTGTGTGTATGTGTGTGGCGTCGCAACGCAAGGCGATAAACTTCGAGATGAGCAACCAAGGTTCACAAAACAAGGAGGAACAAACCGTTCGGCACGTGTATCCTAACGGGCTCTCCGACTGGTGAAGTGGATCGTGAGAGGAGTCAAGGATGTGGTGGACAGCGCAAGATAGAGAGGGGCAGGCAAGGAAAACACTGGCGCCCTCACAAACAAAACAAAAAGCACAGAGTAGTGGCGGAGCGAAGTCACCCAAAGGAGGTGAATAAAGAGGCAGTCAGCGGTGGTGTTCAAATAAGATTACCAAGGTCTCTCTGCGAATCGTGCAACGCGATAGTGATGTCGCAAATGATGTTAACGAAAACAAAAATGAGTACTTGGGGCTTGGCAATGTTCAGCACGTTGGTACGAGCAGTGGTCGAGGCAGCGCAGGTTGGGCGGAGAGAGAGAAATAGAGAGAGAGAGAGACAAGGGGTTCGGGGAGGGGAGCGTCAGTAGCACAGTGATGCAACGAATATGACCACATGCAGCCGTAAGCAGTATTCGACCGCCATCGTCATCATCGAGTGGCCGCTTTCGGCAGAGGCAGGACAACGTCAGAGTACGGGCTATCGGGTTGCGTTTTTTGCCGCAATTTTGGTTTCAAGTCTTCCGATCTTGAGCCCGTGCGACCCATCTCGCTTTGGGCGATGACGAAGTCTCTCTTCGACTGCGACGAGACGCGGTTCATTTTTCACATTCGCACATTGGCACACACACACTTCACTTTGTTGTTGTCGTTGTTTTCTTGTTGGCAGAACTGTTCTTGTTGTTGTTATTTTAAACCAGCATTATCCAATAACTTATCAACACTCTCTCACGTCACCTGTGAAGATATGCACGGTCGCGTCGTGGCTGCTGTTGTATTGGTTGATTCTTGTTTTTTTTCTTCTTTGAAGGGTTTCAGTTGGCATTTTCTTTTTCTTGTCTTCCAAGGACGGCACACGGCAAGAGTGAGCAACAGAGTTCTGGCCGTTTGCCACGGTCTCACTTGCAACTCACTCTCTCTCAGCTTCCGTGTGAACGTCATGAGAAGAGCCCGTGTGCCGAGGGCTTAGTCGAAGAGACCAAAGCCCATATCGTCGTCGCCCTCCTCCTCGGGCTCCTCCTTCTTGGCGGCCGCAGCAGCGGGGGCGGCGTGGCCAGCAGCAGCAGCAGCGGGCGCGGCACCACCGGCAGCGGGGGCAGCGGACGCAGCCATCGCGCTCATCTTGAGAGCACCATCGTTCACCAGCGAGGCCACGTCGCGGCCAGCCACAGACTCGAGCACGAACTCGAGGGTCGCCTTGTCCACGGTCACGTTCACGGCCTTGCAGATCTTCTCCACATCAGCAGCAGTGGGGTTGGGGTGGGCAAGGGACGCCAGGGCGTACGCAGCGAGGTACTTGGTGGTCATCGTTGATTTTGATTTTCAGCGAGAGTATCGAGAGAACAGGGAAGCAAACTGTGAGAGGCAACACAAAGCACGTGAGCGAAAACGTGAGGGAGACAAGTTGAGGTAGGTGGGAGTAGAGGGGCAGTGACAGTGCAACAGAGAGAGAGAGAGAGAAAGAACGAGACGTGGCTGTCCGGTCAGCACAGTGTGGCGAAAGAACTGAGAGATGGAAGACCGGCAGGGAGAAAGGAGGAAAACAGGGCAGAGAAGGAGTGCGTCTGCGTGCTTCATCAGGGGTGATTGTTGTTGTGCGCACTCGGTTTCCGTGTGCGGGTATACTCTCCTTTTGTGTCTGCTTGGTTTGTGTGTGTGTCTTCTGTGAACGAACAAAACAAAAAAAACACTGGGCTTGCATCACTGTACTGCCAACACGCAGACACATTACGTTGTCTTTGGCGCCTTGTGTGCGTACCGAGTGGCCAACTTGCTCTTCATCTCGGTCGCGAGAAGGCCGTCGGGGCGTGTGGAGTAGTAGTCGTCCAGATCCGGTGACATGGGTCGGTACGGGTACTTGGCGAGCGTGGGGACGACATCCTTGCGGGCACTGGCCACCTCGCGTGCGTCGAGTCGCCGGCGCTCAAAGTCGAACTGCCGCCACACCGGCTCCACGCGCACCATGTACTCGCACATGCGCGCCAGGACGATCTCCACGACGAGCGCCTTGAGGCACACCTCGCCGAGGGTCAGCACGTGCTCGGGGAACGTGAACCCGGCTGGGTGCACCTGCTCCGGCTGCATCAGCCACCGCAGCTGGCCCAGCATTTGCCGCACAAACGTCGCCTTGCGGGAGAAGGCTTCGCTCTCGAGGTCCTCTTGTTGGCGCTGTTGCGCGCGTTGGGCGGCTGCGCTCTGCGCTGTGGGTGGCGCCGTCGTCGCTGCCGTCGCGGTCGCCGTGGCTGCGGAAGGCTGCGTCGTCTGCTCAAAGCCGTGCACTGCCGAAGAGCTGGTCGCGATGCCACCGAGTCCAACGGCAGCAGGGGAGCTCGCCTGGTAATTCGCGGAGAGGGCCACGGTGTCGAGCTCGTAGAACTTGCAGAGATCGTAGACCGTTTCCATGTTGTACCCGCACGTGACAAAGTCAAGCAGGTTGGAGAAGTCCTGGATGTGTGCGTTGGGGTAGAGCCGCAGGAAGGGGCCGAGAATGAGCTCGTGCATCACCAGGGCACCTTGCAGGTCCACGCCGCGGAAGCCGCCTTGCATGCGCGCCAAGTACGTGTTCTTGGGCTCGCCAAAGTAAAGCATGCCCTCGCGCTCGAGATGCACCATCAGCGCGTAGAGGTCATTGCGGCGCTCCTGATCGTGCCGGCCGTAGACGCGGTGGTACGGTTCCATGTCCGCCACGCCAAGCGCGTCGAGGAACTCAGAGAGGATCGTTTTGGGGTTCCACCGGCGGGGGTACTCGCCGATAGCGGTGTAGTGCATGTCCAGCAGCGCGTGGTCCTTGCGGCCCATGTGATTCACCCACAGCGCCACCGGCTCCTTGCACAGCTCGCACCACTCGGCGTTGCGAAACACCCAGTGCCGCTTCTGCACAAAGCCGTGTGCCATGGAGTAGATGGGGACGTGGCCGCCCTCGGTGGGATACGGCGGCGCAAGCACCTGGCCGCTTGTGCTGATGACAGTGCTGTTGAAGGCCGCCGACGGCGCAGGCGAGCCTGTGATGGGCGTGGCTGGTGTTGTGGCGTGGCGACGATGTGTGGCGAGGGACTGGATGTGTCGACCCACAGCGTGGTCACGCCGCGCGACCAGGCAGCGCGACAGTTTCGGTAACATAGGGAGCGACATCGTCGAACCGACACGAAGAAAACTGGAGGGGTATGGGTGTCTGTATAAGTATCTCTGTATGCGTGTATCGGAGAGAAAAAAAAACACCACGTTGGAAGCGGCAACTCTAACGGCTTTGTGCTGTCTCCAACCAGCGTCACACTTTGAACAGGAAGAGATGAGTGTGAAAGGAGAAGGGGGTGGGGGGGAAGGTGAGCAAGTGAGGGAATTAGAAAGAAACAAGATACGCACAAAGACGGATTGGGCAGTGCAGGCACGTTGCGCACTGGAGGTTTCCTGTCCCGTCGCACAGCACTACGTTCTCTCTTTTGTGCGAGTGAAAAGAGGTCACGTAGTTTGACAGCAGAAAGTGACTGTCAGTCCATAAATAGCACAAAACGAGTAAGAGCGAGAGAGAGAAACGGGGGGAGATGAACAAAGAACCCAAGATGCGGTGTCTGTATCTTTTGCTTGTAGAGGGCGGGAGTGGGTGCAAAGGCGCGAAAAGCAAACCTCAGTCGAGGTGCATTCGCTTCTGTACATGAACAAAAAAAAGAAAACAGGGAAGTATTCTTGAAGAGGGGCAAAAAAAAAGAGGTCAGCGAGGCACGCTTTTGCCAAAGTCGTCGTCCGTCGCGATGGATTCGTGCCGCGCTGCATCCTCCACGCGTTTAGCGACTTGGGCCTTGATGGCGCCGGTCTTGGTCCTGCACTTATGGCCGCGCCACGCACTCTGGAGGACGGTCGCCTGCTTGTGCAGAAAGAGACGGAACGCCACGTCGGTGCTGATGTGGGCCCGCAGGAAGCACTGCAGCGTGAGCACAACGGATGTGGTTTGTGCGGCCTGTTTGCGGCGCGTGTCGTGGCTGTACCAGCCCGGGTGGCGTGTCGCGAGCATGTGGTGGATGTACACGGTGCTGCGCGTCGGCAACACCTCCTCCGTCTCCGCTCCGTGCACACCCGCGATGCCGTCCGCGAGCAGGTTGACGCTGCCCTCGAGTGACCGCATGGAGGCCTCCGCGAAGCCGGCGGTGAAGAGCTGCGAGCGGTACTGCAGATTGCGCCGGTCCTCGGCCTCCTGGTGCCGCGCGCGCAGCCAGTGGCGACGACGCGCAGCACGCCCGACGCGCTGCAGGAGCGTGATGGCCTCCAGCTTGCGCGCCTCGCGTGCACGCCGCTCCTCGGCTTCACGGAAGAGCTGCTGCTGACGCTCCTCCTCCAGCCGTGCGGCCTCGGCTTGCCGCTGCTGCGCCTCTGCCTCGAGTGCCTTCAGGCTGACCCTCTCCAGCACCGTCAGGCGGTGTCCATTCTCCCTTGCCGCGATGCTGCGTGCGACAAACTGCTCATAGACATCGCCTGACGTCCTTTGGATGAGCGCGGAGACACCCGCATCCGCGCTGCCGCCGGCCTGGGCCACGCTCGCAGGCTTGGGGAACGTTGGCTTTGTTGGGTTGATGTGACGGCCGCTCCCCTTGGAGCGAGACGTCGCTGTCGTCCTGGACGCACTCGGCTGACGCGCTGTCGTGACCTCGTCCGAGAGAACCGTCATGAGCGAGGCGCCGATCGTGTTTGGCGACTGCAACGGGCGGTGGGCCATGAAAGTGATAGGTCCACTGTCATCAGTGCGCGTGTCCACCAGAAAGGAAGTCGCACTGCGCATGCCCGCATCTTGTCCGACCACGACGTCATCGGCATCCTCCTCGTCGTCTCTTTGCGCGTTGTCGTCGCCGTCCATGGCGCCGTCGTCACTGAAGAAGGTCGCGGTCTCCTCGCGGGACCACTGCCTCGTCAAGTAGTGCACGAGACCAAAGACCTCTCGCTGCATGCGCCGCTCCGCCCGGTTGATGGAGGCGCGCAGAAAACGCACAATCGCGCGGGCCGCGACGTGGCGCTGAAGGTGCCGCAACGCAATGGAGCGGGCCGTGGAGAGCGTTGGCGGCACACCGTAGGGCGGCAGCGTGGGCTTGCTGCGGTACGTTTGTGCGGCCGTGAACGTCACCGCACCCGCCTGGCTTCCGGTCGGTGACGCGGCTTGCGAGGGTCGAAGCTGGTGCAGGCCGCGACTGTCTGCGAAGCTGCCGCGCCGGCTACCAAGTGGAGACTTCACGGGGGGGACCATGTGGAAGCTGCTTCGCGCACTGCGACGGCGCACCGCCGACCCGCCACGAGGACGACCTGCGCCTGCCGCACGTGGTGCCCCGGCCGTTGAACTCGATGTGGTCGTCGCCACGGCCATGAGAAACCCGTCACTGTCCTGCGCTACTGCACCACTGCCACCGCCGTCATTGTCGTCGCCGTGGTCGCTGACGTTGCTCAGCGACGCATACGAGGCGTACCGCATGAGGCGATTCGTGTAGAAGCTGCTGCCGCGATGCAGCGCCGGGTCCTGGCCAGTGGGGAGGTCGTCGACCGCTACGTCGAGACCAGCGCTCGGGTAGAGCGCGACCTCCTCCATGACACGGCGCTCCTCAACGTAGTCACGCAAGGCACGGCGGTGGCGCAGCACCTGCCGCGACTGCCGCTCACGCCAGAGGCGCTGCAGCAGGCGGACAGCGCGGTCTTGGCGGATCTCATCCTCACGGTGCCGGCGCACACGTCGGCCGAGGCGATGAACGAGACGCCGCGCCGCGAAGCCGCGCCACACACGCTGAATCCGCACCACCCACACGCACAACATCAAATTAGACTGCAGCACGGTCGGGTTCACACTGGTCCAGTCGCATATGTCGCGCAGCTGATCGGGTGCCAGCACAGACGCGTCGAGCGTGCGAGAGGGGAGGAGTGGGTTGTGACTCGCGCGGGCTGATCGAAACGAGCCAGCTTGCTGCTGATGCGCAAAGAAGACGACAGAGTCCTTGCGTGCGCGACCGCGACCAGCTGGGCCGCCAGTCACGTTTGGTGAGCCCGGCCCGCGAAATGAGAACATCGAGCCTTTGCGTGACGGTGCGCGGCCAAACCCAGGTGCCGATGCGGCGGTCAAGAAGTGGTTGCCAACGCCGCTCAGTGTGCGCTTGTAGCGGAACGACGGCTGCGCCATCGTCAAGGTGCTCTTCAGCTCCGACACGGTGGAGGCGGTGCGTCCGGCGCGGGACACGTTGATGGACGCCTCCCAGTCGTCCGCCTCGCCGTCATCCTCGACCTCCACAAAGAAGACGTTCGGCAGCACGATGCTGGACCGCGTCGTGGGTCCATCGCCGGCACCCGCGCCGTCCGCATCCTCGCCCGGCGCGCGCGCGTTGACTGCACTGGTGCTGACGCGCTTGAAGACGCCGCTGCCACCGTCGCCGACGGCATCGTCCGAATTGACAGACGCACCCAGGACACGACTGCGGCGGCGGATTTCGCGATCAGCGGTGCGCAGCTCCTGGAAGACCATCTGCGAGCGCGTCGCTGTCGTGCTCTCGAACATGCGCGCGGGGCCGTGGGTGCGCAGGTAGCTCACGGTGGTGGACCCCACTTCCGCCGATCCACGACGCGGTGTTGCGGCACCTCCTGCAGGGCCATCTTCATGCATGAAGCCGGTGGCATCAAAGACTGTGGTGCTCAGACACGGTGGATGCAGCGCGGCTTTGCGGTCGGCGTTGAGCAGACGGTCGTACACGACATTCTCCTCTGCCTTCTCACGCTGCAGGTGGGCGTCAATGACAGCGGTGATCTGCGGGTGGTACTGGTACGCGCACGCGTGTAGCGCCTGTCGCTTACGGTCAGCGGGGCAGTCCGCCGTGACAAGAATGAGCTTCTCCTCGGCCGCGTGCTCGTGCTCCGCCGCAGCCGCATCGACGGCATCTGTGTCCGCAGCCACTACCTCAACGACTGTCCCAGACAACTCGGGCGCCGCCTCCGCCACGGCGAGGCCGCCGCAGCTGCCCAGATTCATCGTCGGCGTGGTGCTCGCGGTGGTCTGAGCGTCAAGCTCAGCGCCATCATCATCAGAGTCCTCCGCAGCAGTCTGCGAGACAGACGCCAGCCACGCGCGCGATGACGATGTGGCTTTGGCCGAGCTGAGCTCACGCGAGGCGACACCGCCCACATGCACGGGGACCTTGCTGACCGGCCGCAAAACTGGCGAGTGCCGCGACTGTTCGGGTGGCTCGACGGGGGCAGTGTGTGGTGGTCGATGGGGCGCCAGGGCCGCCTCCACAGCCGCGCTGACCGTTGCCGCACGGGTCCAGGACGGTGCCATGTGGGCCTCGAGTGCGTTCATCAGGTGGTCGGGATTCGCGTCGAGACGCGCACCAGTGAGGAGGAGGTCACGTGCAGCCGGGGCCGACAGCAGCGCGGGAGCAGCGTCTGTGGTGGGGCCCAGCGGAGCCCCTTCCGCCACTGGCGCGGTGTTGGCCGTCGACGTGACCGTGATGGCGGACAGCGGGGCCAGCCGCCCAGCCGGACGTGACGACAGCGGGCTGGTGGTGTCATCGTCGTGACTTCTGCTGCTGTGGTTGTGGATGTTGTTGGGTGGGTGTGATGCGCACTGTCGACGGTGCTCTAGCAGCGAGGACGCCAGCGAGTCTGAGGAGAAGAGAAGCGCCAAGTCAGACGGTGCGCACGGCACGTACGGGAGAGCAGCGGCGCGACTCGCACCAGACGGACGTGGCCACGTCGTGACGACGGCAGCTGGTGCGGTGGTGGTGGTGGTGTTGGGTGAGCTGGAGGAGGAGGCAAGTCCACAGTCGGATGGTTCTTGTGGTGCGCGGTGATCCCTGGCGAAGAGCTGGGCGCCATCCTCCTCGCCGTCGGCATCGTTGTCGTCACCGTGGTCGTCGAGGAACATGCGGCGGCTCGTGACGAAGGGCTGCAGCGACTGCCCAACCTTCCAGCGATTCAACTTGGTGCGGTTGCCGAGCGAAACACCACGTTCTGGTGGGGGCGGTGTGTCGCCATCGATGCCGACGCACGTGCGGGAAAACGGGCGAGGCCGGCTGGTGGTACCACTGGCCTGTGAGCGCAGGCTGGGCAGGAGCGGTGACGGCGTCCGCGTGCATGAGGAGGTGATGGTGTGGGCGAAGCGGCCCTCCACGGGGTAATCCGGGCGGCTCTCCACGAGTTTGTGGACGTAGTACGCCGTGTCGCGGCCTTTGCGCGTGCGGCGGGCTTCGTCGAGCGCCTTCTGCAGCCGCTGCGTCCGCTGGTACAGTGCGCGGAAGAGCGAGATGTCTTCGTCGTTCAGGAACGACCAGAACTCGAGCTGCAGAGCGGGGAAGTCACGCGACCCAGAGCCGCCCGTGAGTGATTCGCGTGAGCGGGCGAGGCCGGCCGTGGGACTGCCCTGTGCGGCCACTGCGTCGACGGCGAGTCCCGGGTTCACCGCGGACGTCGGGGTCCGCTCCAACAAGCTGCAACTCGCAGCGGAGCCGGGCACTGCACTGCCGTCCCGCTTATAGCGCGCGCTCCAGGACGTCGGCACCGACGAGTTGGCCGGGCTCCCGCTGCGCGTGTCGCAGTGTGGGGGGTAAAAGGCACTCTGGCAGAGGTGAAGGCAGCGCTGCAGCTCCGCGTAGCGCCCTTCGAGGAGCAACAGTTTGGCGACGATGTGCGCCGCGCGAACAAAGTCAAAGGTGGCGTAGACGATGTCGTCCGCGCTGCTGTCCTCATCCACGTACAGCGATTGCACCGCGACGAGGTGTGTCTTGAGGGACTCCAGCTCCATCACTAATTTACATGCAAGACAGCAAGGAACGGGAGGGGGAAAAAAAGAAGGAAGGGAAGTAAAAGGAAAGGATATAGCAAGGCCACCCTCCGACGAAGATCCGTCGCTTGCAGACTGCACTACACCGATTTGTAAGGGGGAGGGGCAGTGAGTGTACTGACGGAAAGGAAAAGAAAGAAAGAAACGATGAAGAGGAGGCAGGGAGGTGGCGAGAGCGAGAGCGAGAGAGAGAGAGAGACATGTGTAAGAAGAGTGTAAGGAGGTGAATGTGTGACTGGTAAAGTGGGGTGATCCTGGTTGCCATCCGACCATCAAAGCAGACTCAAAGCATCAGTGTCACTTCTCCTTGATCCGTTGGATATGAATATGTGTCGTCCGGCTGCACGGCACACGTGAGCAGTGGAGGAGCGTGTGTGCTTTTTTTTTGTGTGTGCGCGACACTTGTGTGTGGCTCTGTCCGCCTCACCGTGTGTGAGACCCATTTCATTTCCTCGCATGACAGCCCACCTGACGACACCAAAAAGAAGAACAGGGAGAGGGTCGAGTGGCTGCGGATGAAGCGAGTTGCCTTTGATTTGAGGGGTGAGAGAATTACAGACAGAAAAATGAGCGAAAAACATGGAGGGAAAAAATTGGGGGGAGAACGGGTTTGTCACTGTGACGAAAAGAAGCCAAAAAGAATGCAAAAACGCACCCCAATAAACAAGCCAAGGAAGAGTGAGTGCAACGTCGAAAAAGAAAGAATGAACACATCCACGGCAAAGTAACTAGCTCTATGATGATTTTTCTATTCTGCCTTTTCTTGGGCTCATGCACTGACGAGGCAACAGTGCACAGCACATGCATGAATTATCTATGGTGACAAAGCTCAGCCTGTTTTGTGTTTTTGGTGTGTTCTGTTTGTTGTTAAAACAACAGCCTGGGGAGACGGGGCAGGACCTTGGCCACCTGCGTCCCGGCAAAGTCGGCGATCATCTTGCGCACACCACGGCGGCGTCCCTTGACTGGGGCCTTGGCCTTGACGTTGCGCAGTCGCTTGCCCACCACACGCGGGGCGTCCGCTCCAGCCGCACCGCCCGCAGCGAGACCGCCTTCGCCAGGCTTGCGCTTGGACGCGGGCGGGGCCTCGTACTTGCACGCGCGAATGCGCATGGCCTTGCCAGCCGTCGGCGCCTCCAGCTGCGGCACAGGTGCGATCAACTCCCTGATCGGCTCGCCGCCGGTGATCTTGCTGCTTCGCTGCTCGGACTGGATCGAGTTCACAAAGACCCGCTCGTACTCCTCGAAGACCTTGTCGAAGGCGTCCAGCTCCGTCAGCCACAGCTTCACGGGCGTCGTCTTCTTCAGCTCGATGATCTTGTCCTCTGTGGTTTTGATGTCGGTCTTGAGCTTGTCGGTGCTGGTGCGGGTGAAGAAGGTGATGGGCTTCTTTAGCACGTAGTCGTAGCTCTCGTCGACACGCACCATCTTGAGCTGCGCGCAGGTTTTGTGCAGCGTCTCGTCGGTCGCCGTGACAAAGTCGATCTTGCCCTTGCGGAAGTACTCGACGAAGGTCAGCGTCGACTGGAGGCGCCGCAGCTCCGCCTCGAGTAGGCTCAAGTTGCGGGCGCGGCGCTTCTTGTACAGGTCCAGTCTCCGGTCGTAGTGCCACTGCAGAATCGGCGCGAGGTCGCCCTCGAGTGGGGTCAGCGTGCCGTTCGGCGAAAACGCCGTGCCGTTGATGTACACCTTCTGACTGAGGGCGAGGTCGGTTTCGCACTCGGACCACGTCGTGAAGGTACCGTCGCGGACCACGACGTCGACATCGATGTGGTTCGCGCCGGAGAAATCGGCAACGCGCTGCACCACGTCCTGCGTCGCGAGTCCGGAGAGATGCTGGCGAAACGCCTCGATGCTGGTGTTCCACGGGATTTCGGAGATGTGCATGCGGCCGTTGGGGTACGCGGCGTACTGGCCGACGGCGATGAACTCCTCCTCCGGGCCGCGGCGAATCGTCCCTTGGAAGCCCAACGCCCACGGCACCAGGCGCTTCACCACCTGCTTCGCCGTCTCGCCGTTGATCATCGCCCGCACCGCGGTCGAGACGTCGAGCGGGTGGAACGACGGAATGGTCGACGCGAAGCCAACGCCGATACCAACGGAGCCGTTGCACAGCAGCATCGGCACAATCGGCACGTAGTGGTTCGGCTCCACCAGCGTGCCCTCCTCGTCGACGTAGTCCAGCAAGGGGTCGTCCTCGGCCGGGAACAAGAGCCGCGTGAAGCGGGACAGCTTCGAGAAGATGTAACGCGGCGCGGCGTGGTCGGAGCCGAGCTGCTGGCGCGAACCGAACTGACCCTCCGGCACGAGCAGGTTGACGTTGTTGCCGCCGGTGAAGTTCTGTGCCATCTTGACGATCGTCACCTGCAGCGAGGCCTCACCGTGGTGGAAGGCGGAGATTTCGGAGATGTAGCCCGAGAGCTGGGCCACCTTGGCCGACTCGCTGCTGCGGCGCTGCATCATGGCCCACAGGATCTTACGCTGCGACGGCTTCAGGCCATCCACGCCATGCGCCAGCGCACGCGCGTTGCCCAGCAGCGCAAAGTGGACCATCTCCTTGTGCACAAAGTCGGGGATGTTGAGGCTGCTCTTGGTGCGGTCAATGTCAACCTCGCCAGCAAACGCGTTGGCCTTGGTCATCCAATCCTTGCGCCACTCCACCTCCTGCGAGTCGAACACGCTGTTGAGCAGCTTGTGATCCTTGACGTCGACGTGGAGCTTCATGATGTTCTTCTCCATGTCAGAGAAGTACTCCTTACCCTCCGCCGTCGTCGATGTACCGAGACCCTTGTAGTACTTGGCCGTGAACTTGGCGGTCGGGTTGGCGCGCTTCCAGCGGTGGAAGTCCTTGAGGCTGTAGAAGGGGATGACGCCCTCCTGCTTGCGCCCGTGCACGCGGATCTTCACGATCGGGGTCGAGAAGAGCGAGATGAAGCCCTCGTTGCGCTGCACGAGCGTCGGCCACAGGGATTCGAACGCGTTGATGACGAGACCCTTAATGTGCGAGCCATCGGCATCCTGATCCGTCATGACCAGCAGACGCTGATAGCGCAGGTCCTTTGTGTCCTTGTACACCTTGCCCAGCTCGAGGCCGAGCGCCAGGAAAAGATCCTGCAGCTCCTTGCACGTCTTGAGGCGCTTCAGGTTCTTGTTGCGGACGTTGAGCAGCTTACCGCGCAGCGGGAACACACCGCAGAACTTCTTCTGCTCACTGGAGAGCGAGTTCAGGGCGAGCGCCTTGGCCGAGTCACCCTCGGTGAGGATCAGCGTGCGGGTGTTCTTGCCGTCGAAGCGGGTCGACGCGGCGTCCACCAGCTTCGCGATGGAGGAGATGAGCGACTTGCTGCTGATGCGCTTGCTCGCGCCAATCTCCTTGTTGAGGTCGAGGGCAAGCTGGTCCGTGAGGCTGTTCACGTTGGCCTCGAGAAAAGGCATGGTCTGCAGGTACGTTTCGAGCCCCGAGCGTGGCACGCGCGGCATCGTCACCGTCGACACGAGCCGCGTCTTGCTCTGGGAGTCGAACTTGGGCTGCGCCTGAACGAGGAACACGAGTGTCGTGAAGTGGCGTGAAATGCGAGACGTGTCGACGATCTTGCCGTCCTTCTTGAGGTGCTTCGCGAGGTCGTCGAGCGCGTTGGTCAGGATGTCAGTGGCGGCGTTGCAATGGGTGCCGCCGTTGTACGTCACGACGCCGTTCACGACGCCAAAGACGCGCTTGGGGCCGGCGGACATCTGTGGCACGTACGCGACCGTGCCGTTTTTGCTTTCGTAGATGAACGGGGCGGGTGGCAGTGTGCCGTCGCTGCTGGGCAGGCTGTACAGGGCCGCGTAGTCTGCGAAGCTGTTGAAGCCGAAGGGGACGCCGTTGAGGCGAATCTGAAGCGACGGGAACATCGCGGCGAGATCCATGATGCGCTTGTGCAGGATACGCTTCATATCCATCGAAATGCGGTTGTCGGCGAAACCGAAGTGCGTGTAGTCGGGCATGAACTTGATGGAGGTAATGTTCTTCTCTGTGGTGCTTGAGACCCGTGGGGCGGTCGCCTTGCGCATGTGATCGGTCCACGTCATGTGGAACTCCTTGCCTTTGGTGCGGCACGTGACGGAAAACTTGGTGGAGAGAATGTTCGTCAGCTTCGCGCCGTAGCCGTGTCGACCCGCCGTGACGGAGCTCTCGTCGTTGTTGTAGTTGGAGCTGGTCAGGAGGTGTCCGAAGACCATTTCCGGAATGTAGATTTTGTGCTCTTTGCTCTTCACGATGGGCAAGCCAGCGCCGTCGTTCTCGATGGTGATTTCGCCGGCATCGGTGATGTTGATGTTGATGTACGTCATGCGCGCCGATCGGTTTTGGATGTTATCGGAGGCGTTGAGCAGGATCTCATCCACGATCTTGAGCAGACCATGGTTGAGTTGCAGCGTCTCCCACGTCATGCGGCCCTTCTCGGGGTCGAACACGAACATGGCCGAGGGCTGCGTCTCAATGCTGCCGACGTACATCTCAGGTCGGAGCAGCACATGGTCGATCGGGGTGAGCTTCTTGAACTTGGAGGCCTCTGCCATTTTGTACGACAATCTGGTGCTAGAGTGTTGCGGTTGCTGTTAACAGTGTTGCTTTCTTTCTTTTTTTTAATATGCGTCTGTGTGTGCTTGCTGCCCTGCTCGTGAACGGTGGACACCAAGCTTCTATTGTCTATCGAACGGTTGTGCGTATGGAAATGTGACACACACAACACAGAAAACGTCACGTGCACCTTGGAAGAGGCGAGAAGGTTCTGTGCGTTTGTTTATGGGAGAGTTTCTATTGTGACAAAGGAGATGGCAGCAAACCAAAAAAAAACACGAAAAAGGAACGAAACAAACAAACAAAAATTGGCTTTCGAGATTCCAACGACGGTTGTGTGTGAGGTAGAACGGGAAATGCAGAAAAAGGCGATCGGTTGTAAGGGGACTCAAAAGGGGGTCGGCTAGTAATTGACGCCTGTGGTTCACTCACGAAGCACGGAGCCAACAACAGTGCATTCTGTCGCCACTCGCTGGCTCTGCTGAGCGAGGGAGAACAGGCACGGGGGAAAAGGGTGAAAGAAAACAGAGCCTCACGCAAAGTTGACTCTTTACGTCTCCTGCGCATGCACACGCACACACACACATTGGCGCAGCGCTACAAGTCCGAGTTTCAGAAACGAGCTCAATTACCTTTCGCTCAGTTTTTGTTTTTTCTTTTTTTGTTGTTGTTGTTGTTGGTGGTGGAAACAGTCTGTATTGTGTTTGTGGTCAGTCGATAGAGAGAGAGAAGGAGACGGGCGCTACTTTGTGATTTTCAACTGCTGATCGTGGTGTGCGACGTAGCGGGAGCCGGGCTTATCGAGTGGATTGTTGTAGTTGAGCACAAGCGAAGGGACGTGATCAGATGTGTTCTGCGTGCAGCGCCAGTACATGACCACCGTCTCGTCCCAGTTGCTGAAGTAGCACGCACGCTCGGTTAGCATCATCGTCGCGTAGTGGTTTTCGCGGTGGAGGGCTTCGATCGGGACGTGTGTGCAGGCGAGCATCTTGGTCATCGCCGCTGTCACGGTGGTGTTCTCCTGCACGGTGATGACAAACGGGTTGCCGAACGGGTGCACTTCGCCGTTGCGATACTCGCCTTGGCAGCAGGCGACGCGCTCCTCGCCGCGTGCAAGCGGCCCCAGCGCGATCAGGACGAGGTGCAGCCCTTGCCACTCGCCGTCCAGCGCGTTCTCGGGTCCGTACGGGGCGCCGTCACGCGTGGTCAGCCGCACCTCCTTGATGACGTGGATTAGGTGCTCCTCGTCAGACACCACCAGCAAGGTGTACTGCGGCGCGCTCAGCGTCGCCTCCAGCGTGCCCCACGGGTCCGTCACCTCGGGGTTGCTGCGAATCGACTGTCGCACGACGCGCACCAGGCCTTGGCGCGTGCCGTCCGCCCGGTTCAGCCGGTAGCGCTCGCAGTGTAGTGCGTGGCCAGCCGCATCGCGCAGGGTGACGTTGAAGGTCGCGTACTGATCCGCCAAGACACGCGGGACGGTGAGGTGCTCAAAGAAGAGCGTGTTTGTCGTCGAGTAGGCATCCATGCGGAGCAGGTTCTCGAGCGTGACCAGGGTCGACGACGGGGCCCGCTGTGGACCCGTCCCCTCCGCGTCGCGGCTCTGGTACAAGCGGATGCTGCCCGGTGTGGCCATGAAGTGGTCCGCAATGGCGTCGCAGAGCGCGTCGTAGGTCCAGCTCAGCAGCATGGTGCAGATGGCCTGGTCCGTGACCCTGAGCACCGTCTGCTGCAGCGCGGGGAGAGAGGTGTGGAAGGGGTTCAGGTCCATGTCTACGTCAACGCGTGTGCCCGCCTGCGACGACCGCTTCGACGACGACGGCGCGGCGGCCGTGTCGGGACTCTCGGTTGTGGGTGTGGTCGTGGTGGGCGTGGTGACGCTGGGTGGTGCGGGTGTGGCGCCGGACGCACGCGCCGACTCAATCATCCTCTTCTCCCGCTCCCTCTGCGCGTGGGTGTTGAAGGCGTCGACGGCCTCCGCGAGTGCCTGCTCACGCGCCGGCTCAGAGCGGCGCAGAGCCGCGAAGCGAGCGAGTTGATCGCGGTACTGCTGGGCGACGTCAAGGTGCACGGGCGTGACCTGCACGACACGCACCAGTTCCTTCATCTGCTGCGTGCGGTAAAACGTCTCGACGTGGATGTGGCGGTAGAGCGGGCTGACCAGGGCCCGCTGCACGACGACCGTCGTCCCGCTGTTGACGAGGTTCTCCATCCAGTCGTGGTCCGGGTGGATCTCACGCGAGATGCTGGCGCGGCTCTCCTCGAAGAAGCGCAGGCGTGGCGGCTGAGACCGCAACGGCAGCCGGGAGCGGCGCACCCGCTCCGCGCCCGCAACGCGCAGCAGCCAGTCCTCCAAGTGGCGTGGTGTCAGTGCGCGATCGAGGAGACCCTCACTGAGGTAGCGCACGCTGCCGAGTGAGTGATCGAAGAGCTTGAAGAGGAGCAGCACACGGTCGTGGCCGGGCTCAGAGAGAGCCATGGAAGTGATGCGATCTGGCAGCTTGATGTAGTCGGCGGGGACATGCACGTGGGCGTCCACGACCGGAACAGACTTGCCAGTTTGGGTGTTTGTGACCTGGAACTTGATGATGGAGACGAGACCGGCCGGGCGTGCTGTCGTGGTGCTGGTTCCTGTGCTCGCAGTGGTGGGGTTGTTCAGCTTTGGGCTGTCCTCCTCGGTGTTTCTACTGTCTTGCCGCGTGGCGACAGCATTTGGCACGTCCCCTCCGCCGCCGCCGCTGCTGCTGGTGCTGCTTGCGGTGGCAGCCTTGGGTACCTTCCAGACAACGCGCATGTTCTCTGAGTTCACCACGAGCGGCTCCTGGTAGCGGCCGCAGATGGCGCCGTCCTGGTCGTGGAGCTGCACCGTCATGGTGCAGGAGCGCATGGCCGTGACAGTGTGTGGCAGCACGACGGTGACGGCCACAACGGGTACCGGCGAACGCAAGCTCAACTCCGTGACCGCGTTGGTCGGCGACACAGTAAACGTCTCCACAAGCGATTGTGGCCCACCGCAGACTACAACGTTGAAGGCTCTCGTTGGGGTTGCGGGGTGCGACATCGGGGCGGACTTGACGCCGACTCCGACGGGGACGTGTTTGGAGAGTTTGGGGAGTAGCGGTCCCTGGAGATACAGGCCGAGGATGTTCGACTTCTGCTGCTCCGCGGTGGTGAGAAAGTCCTGCAGCAGGATGGCCTGGTCGCCCTGGCTCTGTAGGCACTCCTGCCACGTGGGCAGCGCACGGCCCACGTGCAGCTCGCGGGTGTTGAGGCCCGACCGCTCGCTCGAGGCGACTCCGCCACCGGTGCCGCTGCTGCCGCCCGCTGCCGCCGTTGCACCGGTCGATCCCGTCGGGCTCGTGGCGTGCGTGGGCAGCGCGTAGGCGAGACCACAGCCGGGCTGCGTGGGCGCGGTTGGGGCACCGCCCGTGATGCGCCAGAAGCGGCACATTTCGGTCGGAAAGCCACACGGCGCGAGCAGGAGTTCGTACAGCTGCTCGTAGGCAAGCTGCAGCGGGTCGTGCTTCTTGAGCTCCAGTGTCGCCTCGGCGTACCGTCGCAGCTTGGTCAGGTCGGGTGGGAGCAGGCTGGTCTGCAGATCGAGTGTGCAGGTCCCCAAGGAAGCCTCGGTGAGCACGTACACGGTGAGCTGCTGACGAGCCGCCTCGGCGCGGCGCAGCGCACGCTCCTCCTCCTCGATGTTCTTGCGAAGCGCGTCCTTGATGCTCTGCGTGATGACATCGATGGGGCACGGCGCGAGCACAATCGGCGCCACGGCCCGACGCACGTAGGACAGGATGTACGCACTGGCGCTGTTCGCTCTCAGCTCACCGTATCGGTGTCGCCCGGGGGAGCCAGGCGCGCCACCGTAGTTGCCCATCACGGCGAGGTCCTCGCTGACGACACGCACATTTTCGTCTTCGTACTCGACCCAGTGCGTGAACGCCTGCTTCTCGGCGTCCCAGGAGCGGATGTAGCAGTAGTAGTGACCGCTGTTGACTGTGCCGCGGTGCACAATGACACCGTGGAGGTCGTAGATAGCCGGCGACGGTGCCTGCAGTGGTGGGGGCGGGGACTGTGGACTGGTGGTCGTCGTCGTCGTGGTGTGGCTGTTCTCATTGTTGTTGTTGACACTGTTGCTGTTGCTGTTGCTGTTGCTCTCTGCCTGTTCAAACTCCTGCAGATCCAGCACGAGCGGAAACTCGAGGACCGAGTTCACCTTCTTCATCTCCAGCGTCGGCGAGGTCAGATCCATGTCGAAGCGCTTCAGGTGAAACCACGTGACGGGGGCGAAACGACAAAAGCGGAAGCTACGCTCAGCGTCCTTGTACACTGGCGGCTTCCCGTCCTCCTCCACACGGTACTTGTTGTCACCGACCAGCTGGTCCTTGGCAGTCAATGAGCGCAGACTGTCAAGCAAGGTGTGGTGGTTGGCGATGGGAAGGTGAATATCATAAAAGACATCTGGCCGCCTCGAGACGTACGAGTGATCGAGGGTCTCCACGACCTGTTCGGCCCGGCCTTCGAAGAGTTGGTGAACGGTGCCTTCGGCCTCTGTGCCCTTCATCTTCTCCTCCAGCGCATCGCGCAGCAGCGTGGCCATCTCCTGGATGTCGTGCTGCACCATCAACTCAGACTCGCCCCAGCCAAAAGAGTCGGTCAGTGCGCGGGTGCGAGCGGGTGTCGTGCGCTCTTGCATTCCGAAGAAGAGCTCCTGCAGGGCAGAGTACAAGCTCTTCTTGGAGGCGGCCTTCTCCGGCGGAATGCGATAGACAGCGGTGCGGAAGTAATTGATGTGAAAGAGCAGCTGCAAGAGCGAGTTGAGGTAGCACGTGCAGCCCTCGTTGATGAGGCCGACAGCGACCGGCTTGGCATGCGGTGGCGGTGTTGGCGTGGAGGTGTCGGTGGTCGGTACAGGCACGGTGAGTGTCGCCGGCTCCATCTTCATGGCCGTGTCTGGCTGCGGCGTCGACGCTGTGGTGGCGTTGGTGCTGGTCTTGCTCTCAGGAGAGACGACGACAGTGGGGGAGGAAGAAGCTCCCGTTGCGGGTGGATGCGTGTTTACTGGCTCGGCGACATCATCGTCGGGGGAGGAGGACTGTCTTGTCACTGACGGTGGCATTGTTATCCACCTTTACTTGCGCTTCGTTGAGGAAAAGATCACACGCACACACACAAGAAGGGTCACGGCAAGGCAACGCAACGATAGATGAGTATAAAGCACAAGAAGCGTGGTCCTTCCCACTGACAACAAAACTAAAAAAAAAGTAGACGCGCACTTGAAGATGTTGGCAAATCGGGAAAGGACGCCCTAGCCAAGACAAGAGCTGTGGCGAAAAAAGCAATAACGAAATCGAATTTTTGGTGCACAAAGAGCACGGCGAAAGCAAAAAGGGAAGCAAAGGAGTGTTGTGGAGAGTGGGCCGTTCTTCACGATAAATCTCATGCAAAGAAGGGCGTGTTGAAGTGCAGACAAGATGCAGGCGAGAGGAAAGGATAGAAAAAGGGAGGAGAGGGTGGAGAGGGTGGATGGTGCAGAGATTGGGAAGAGCTCTCAGACTAAGCGCCTTTTGTTGGTTCTCCCCCGCGATGTCAGACGAGACCGTTCACGCGGTGAGAGTGGAACAGCTTTGAACGTATGTATGTATATGATGATGGACCTTGGTGTTGTAGAGTGCAAGACAGGTCCCTCGCTTGTGGCGCACACATGGAACTGATTGGCCATCCCACACGTCATGCAGACACACACACACACACAGACTCGGAGGAGCCATGGATGAGAAATATCGCAGTCTCTCTCTTTGTCTCTGTCTCTGTCTCTATCTCTATGTGCGATAGGTATTGCTCCGGTCTGACATTTTCCTTTGATCGTATTGTTGCTTTTTTTTTGCTTCGCTTTTTTTTTGTTTGGTTACCTACTGAACGTGTCTCTCGCCTACACACAAACACACATGAGCGCACACGGCGCCACGATCCTTGCTGTTGACGGACAGGCAGGAACCGTCTCACAGTTTCCCCTTGAAGAAGTACAGCTGCATCCCCACCATCATCACAAAGCACACAATCCAGAAGAAGGGGTAGCCAAAGTTCCAGTCCAGCTCGGGGAAGTTCTTCCGAAAGTTCATGCCGTACACACCCGCGATGAAGGTGCACGGGGTAAAAAGAATAGACACGCGCGTCAGCACAGCCATGAGCTCGTTCGTCCTGAACGACTGGATCGAAATGTTCAGGTCAAGGATGGTCTTGGCATCGTCGCGCACCTCCAGCGCCCGATCGCGCAGCTCAATGCACGAACTGCACATCTGGTCCGCCAGCTCCTTGCTGCACAAGCGCAGCTTCGTGAAGGCCACGCCGAGTACATCGCGGGTCAGGTTCAGCATTCGATGCTGCACGCTCGTACGGCGATGCAGGTGATGCAGGAACGCGTTCATCTCGTTCTTGTCGATAGGGGTACGGTTTTCTTCGTCCAGCAGGTGGCGCAGAAACGGCGAGCGCGAGCTGCCGGCGAAGTGGTGGAGAATGCGGACGTCCTCAGCCCGCTCCTGGTGCGACGGCAGCCTCGACGGTGGCAGCTTTTCGTCGGCGGTGAAGATCTTGCTCTCGCACTTGTCCAGGAGATCCTCGTGGACGTCGAGGCTGAGCTGGTAGGTGTAGATCGCGTCATCGATGATCTTGAGGAGAAATTCCTGGAACGACACGTCAGCCGCCGCCATCACCTTCTTCCACTGAAGACGCAGCAGGGCCATGCTCATGGTGTCAACGCGGTGTAAGGTCATCACAAAGTGCTGATTGAGGTCAACGATGATGATCCAGCGGTTCGTGAGCTCCATCACACTATCCGCTGAGATGGAGATCTTGTCCGTTGCAACGCGCAGGTTCAGCAGGTACTGGCCCGGACACGTGGGTGACTCGATGATCTGTGGCAGCAGCAACGAATGCTCGCGCTCAACCAAAAAAGACTCGCAAATCTTGAAGCGCCGGGTGAGGAACTTGAGGGCGGTGTTGTAGCGGCGTCGACTCGCGTCGCGGCCGCTCACGTCGATCCAGTACCAGTTCAGGCTTTGCTCGAGAAACGACACAGTCGACTTGGTGCTGCGTGAGCTCATCTCGTCCCACAAGCGACGCTCCTCGGCCGTCAGGACGGGGTGGATCGTCACGGGTTCCCCCTCCTGCGGGGCCGTCGACTGTGAGTTGACCATGCTCACCGCCGTTCCGGGGATGCCGGCTGCCTGCGACGCCACCCCGCCCTTGAAGAGAAAGAGCGGTGGTCGCATCTGATCCGGTGTGAGCTCGACATCGCCGAAGCGGTCGCTCGTCGCACCACGGCTGTTGAAGTAGCGAATCTTGACGATATCGGGTGAGTTCAGACTCAGCCCTTGCGGCACCTGCGTCGCCGCGCCAAAGAAGCCGGCGGCCGTGGTGACGGTGGTGCTGGCGACCTGCTTGCCGCGGTTCTTGAGAAACGTGCCGTACGTGTGCGGCCCACGACCGTCGCGGACCGGTTCGCTGCCATCGGTGCTCCCGTGGTCGACGTTGGTGGCGAAGGAGACGTGCGCGTGTGGCCCCGCATCGTGGTCACTGGTCTTGCGCCCCATTGCAGCGCCGCCAGTTGGGGAGTAGCCCGTGGGGTCGTCCTTGAGCAGGGTCTGCATCTCCGGGCTGGCGACGTCGCTGTCTTCGTCGTTGGCGGTACGCGGCTTTCCTGCGGCAGCAGCGGCGGCGGCGTGTGGGTAGCCGTCCTCCGGCACGGGGGTGAGGCTGCCGTCTGAGGTGCTGTCGGCGTTGAGATTGCGCCAGACGCGCGCGCGTGGCACGACAATGAACTTGTCAGAGGTTGAGCTCGAGGACGACGACGACGACGATGAACTGCGGCGCCGAGGCCGCGATGAACGCGAGTGCGTGGCGCTCTTGCGGTGGCGAGGGTGCGTGTGGCTCGAGTTCGAACTGCCGCGGCGAGACCCTCGATCGCGCCGCGATGCCGCCGAGGACGAGGAGGAGTCGAGGATGGCCTGCTTCGCTTGAATAAACTCCTCAGCGGTGAGGCCGCCCAGCTGGTGCAGTTCATGCAGACTGCGAATGCTCTCCACGATCTCCAGTGGCCGCACCGCGTAGGAGTACGACGGTGTGGTGGGGAAGGCTGCGCTGCTGCCCAGTCCGGCCTGCGTGGGGGAAAGGTTGGAGCCGAGCTGGCTGGCCGCGGGGCTCACTCTGGTAGCGCCGGCCGTCACGGGAGGTGTGGACGGCACATCAGAGCCCGCGTGCGTCTGCGGCGGTGGTGCCTCAGTGGCACTCTGAGCCTCCTGCGGTTGTGGGGGTGGGGGTGGGGTCGGTGGCGTTTGCTTGTCCATGACGACTAGTGAACGGCGAATGAAAGAGAAATAAGGAAAGAGCGACTCGAGAAAGAGAGAGCGGGGAGGGCACACTACGACAGCTGCGAGTGGCCTTCACCAGGTCGTCTGCCACACAAAAATAACGGAACAATGAAAAGGCACAGAAGGTGCCAGAGAGAAAGAAAAGGAAAAGGAAAAGGAAAAGGAGATGGGTAATAAGCAGCGCTCCTAGGGTGCTCGCAAGGAAAGTTTAGGGACAGGAAACAGGGATGGGAGAGACCCAAGTGAGTACTGCTGGTCTACAAAGACTGTGGTGAGTGAGCCAGTAAACTGGCAAACGGAGAAAGAGAAGGAGACTGGTATGCAAGGTGAACTAGAGAAAAGAAAACAAAAAGAGCGTTACCACTTGTCAGTCAAGTTCGGACACTGAAAAATAGAGCTGGTGAGCAACAACGAGGTCAACAAGTTGTCACACAAAGAGCGATCACGGTTCACGCACGCTGCGTGCGTTGAGAAGATGGAATATGGGCGAGAGGGAGCAGGGAGGGAGGAGAGTGCAACCGATTGTTGTGTGAAGGAGGGAAAGGAAGAAGGAGAGGGAGACAATCTGTAAACGTTGCCTTTGCTGCCATGGTGTTTGCATTGGTTCAAGGCAGACAGAAAGAGTCGTGAGCGAGCCACGGACAGCGCACACAAACCCACACACACACAACAGCGTGGCGCAATGCTGTGTCTGTCTGTCTCTCTGTGAGAAAGAAACAGAGGAACGAAATGTCGTCACATGACAGTCTCGACGCACTGGGACAGATCTGGGTGTACGTCCTCTGCAAAGCTGGGATTGT
The DNA here is from genome assembly GCA_030849635.1 of Wallacemonas sp. MBr04. Lineage (NCBI taxonomy): Eukaryota > Euglenozoa > Kinetoplastea > Trypanosomatida > Trypanosomatidae > Wallacemonas > Wallacemonas sp. MBr04. Next base: position 16,178 of record JASANR010001500.1, on the reverse strand, counting down.
TCTTCACAACCGTTGCCGCTCGCAGCCGCAACGTTTTCTATACGCTGCTGTTTTGTTTTGTTTTGTTGTTGATGATGTTGTTGTTGTTGGTCAACTCTCGTATTCGCATTTGCTTCTGAGCGAGTGAATTTCCCGGCTAAACGGGGTGGAACCTCTCTATGAGAAACAGACCGCCAAGTGCGGCCACAACAATACCAAACGAAGACGACATGGCCCCAAAAGCGGGGAGAAAAAAAAGAAAGTGGAACACCAGATGGCAACGCATATCTAATAGTGTGAAAAGCAGGGACGCGGTTGCTCAGCCGCTTCGCTTTTCCTTCTTTTTCATGATGTGGTTTTTCTTTTTTCTCTTTCGCCTATTTCCGTCCGCGACCGCCACGTCCACCGCGTTTCCGCTCACCGCTACCGCCAGCACCAGCACCGGCACCGGCACCGGCACCACCACCACGTGAGCCCGAGCCACCACCGCCGCTGCCTCTGGCGAGGTACTTGGCGCGGTACGAAGCCGCAACCGCGTCGAACGAATCCGAGCCGCTGCGGTTCGACTTTGGGGTGGTGAAGCTGCCCCAGCGCGCACCACCCGCCGGGCTGCCTGCGCTGCTGCCTGTAGCCGCCAGCGGACTGCCGCCAAAGCGACTGCCAGTGCCATTGCTGTCGCCAGCGAAGCTGCCATGTGAGACTTGGCCCGTCATCTCACGCTGGTTCGGAGAGCCCACGAACAGACCAGCGCCCTTCGCGCCAGTGGCAGTCGCACCACCGTTGGACCCACGTGGTGTACCGTGCACCGTGCTGCCACGCCGGCCGCGGCCCTGCGCGTTGCTGTTGGTGTCGCTGCTCCCGTCCGCAGAGTTGGAGCGCGCGAAGGAGCCCGTGGCTGACAGGGAGCCGCCCATGTTGAAGCCACCGCCACCACGGCTGCCGCTGCCACGCACGTTGCCACCACTGCCACCGCCACCGCGGCCACCGCCACGGCCACGCTGGGATGGACCCGGCGCACCGTGGGTCGGCGTCGACTGGGGAGTGGTGTTGGAGGGCGGCGGCGGGGCTGGGATCGGCGTGCGAGGGAGGTCGGAGTCGTTCGCGTTGCGACTGGTCTCGTCCGAGGTGAGCTGAAGTGCCGCCTGCTGCTGGGCGTCCGCAGAGGTGCCTGCGAGAGCGGCGACAGCGGCGGCCTCGGCGGCCTGGTGCTCCAGCTCCCACGCGGTCGCCGCCTCCTCCACGCTTTCGTTGGACACCACACGCAAGTTCACGAGTCGGTTCGCGAGGCGCAGATCGCAGCCGGCCGGCAAGAGGCAGCCCGCGTACTGGGTAATGTGGTGGACCTCGGCCAGGATGGCGCGCTCCCGCTCGCGACGATCGATGCCGTCCACAACCGTTTGCACGAGCACAATGTTGTTCTCGATGAACGGGCGGAAGGCGCTGCAGATCTCTGACAGCATCAGCGCGCTCATGACCTCGGCGGCGAGCGTGGGATCAGCGCGTACCAGCCGCGGCGACTCACGCAGCATCCCGAACACGCTGTCGAGGGACGGCTGTCCGGTGACAACTGCACAGAAGATGGCCACCTCCATGGACTGCTGCCGCAGCGCCGGCTGGTTCACGAGCGCGAGGACCGCGTCGGATCCCTGCGTGTCCTGTGCGTTGTACACCCAGAGCAGCGGACGGTAACGCGGGTAGAGGTTCGCGTGACTGACGAAGGTCGGTGGTTTGTACGCCTCGCTCTGCAACGCCATCGCGTGCAGCTTGCCCACGTCAGCCAGGTAGTCCTCCGCGGCATCGGGGGCACAGGCCAGGACCATGGCGAGGCCCTCGTTGAGCATCTCCTCATCCAGCACACCGCGCGCACCATCGGCCAGCACCATCAGCGCCCAGAAGCGGAAGATGTGTAGCTCGTCGTGGATGTTCGCCAGCACGGCGCGCTGCAGCGCAAGCACCGCGACGTCGCGCAGCTCGTCACGCGAGGGTGGCGCCGGGCCCGCCAGCATCACGTACCGCAGCACGAGAGACGTCCGCTGGCGCGCGCGATCCTCCTTGGCGACGGTCACGCACCGGTCCAGCCAGCGCGACACGCACGGCAGCACATCGCCGTAGCTCTCCTCCATCGCCTGCGCCACTTCTCGCGCGGCGAGGTCGATGCCGGCGGTGTCGTCCTTGCCTGCCTTGGTCAAGCGGCTCATCAGCTCCGCCACCTCAGCCGCGTTGACGGCGTGCTTCAGTGGCGGGCGCACAGTCTCAACCGGACCAGCAGGTGGAAGCGGCACCTGCGGCGCTGGAGCGGCTGGTTGTGGTTGAGTGGGAGGCTGGGGCGGTGCAGGCGGTTGGGAAGGAGCTTGTGGAGCGGGGGCCACCACTGGTGCCGATGGTGATGGGGCGGCAGCAGCAGCAGCAGCAGCCGTCTGCGCGACAGAGCGAGGCACGGGCGGCACCGGAGCCGTCGCCACAGGAGCGGGTTCGCTGTTCCCAGCAGAGGTCGCAGCGGCAGCCGCCGCCGCACCACGATTGTTGGCGTCGTCGAAGCTGACGGGTGGGGGTGAGTTGGGCATGGGGCTCGCGGACCCGCTCGTGACGGCGGCCGCAGCGGCACTGGCGAGGCGACTGCGCGGCGCGGGGATGCCGGACCTGGGGCTGCTTGTGGTGGACGCGATCGCCGGCGTGGAGGCGGGCACCTCGACTGGGGGCGCCACCGTGGGGCTGGTGTTGCGCAGCGCCAGTGCGGGTGGTGCGGCGGTGGCGGTCACCGGCGGGGCCGGAGGTGGTGACGCCCGTGTCGACGGGCTGTTCGAGCCGAGATGCGGCGGTGGGGTGGGCATCGGTGCCGCCCCCGATGCGCCGCCAGCCTGTGGCGCGAAACTGCCCGATGACGATGTGTTCTTGGCGGCCTCGATGAGCCTGCCCCACTGCCGTAGCGTGTCGACCTCGGTGATGAGCAGAAAGCGGGTGCGACTGACGGGGTAGTGCTGTCCCCAGTACTCGAGGTTGCGCAGCACGGTGTGCAGCATCGCGCGGCCCTTGGACACGTCGACAAAGTACGCCTTGCCGGCGGTGTGGAAGAGAGTCATGACCTCGTCCAGCTGCGACTCCGTTGGCAGGTAGACCGGCGGGGTGTCCAGGTGGCCATCGCCGGCCCCGGTCAGGCACACGAACAAGATCACCGCCAGCACGTTGGAGGCAATCATGTGCCGCAGAAACAGCTCGCTGACGAAGCGAACGATGCCGCACATTGTGTCGCGCAGCTCGCGCGTGGCGACGTCAGCCTCCTCGGCGTCCTCGCCCTCCTGGTCCGCGATCAGCGCAAGGTCGTATTCGCTGCGTGGGAAGTCAGTGAGCGCCTCGGGTGTGACGCCTTGCTGCTTGGCAATGCGGGCGATCAGGCGGGCGTGCTCGGCGGCCTGCTTCGCCGTCCCCTCGAGGAACTTGTGCTGGCACCGGGTGACGATGGCGCGTCGAAGACGGTACTCGAGTGTCTGCGAGCGATCGCCAGTGACCTCCTGGCCCTGTGGAATCTTGCAGAGGGCCTCCAGAAGGTCGGCATACGAATGGCTGAAGTCGGGTTCGCTGATGGCCTTGTGCACAAAGACATCGACGACAGAGTCGAGCTGAGCCGCGTTGGCCTCCGGGATGGGGAGCCGCAGCAGTTCGTTCTTGACCTCTCTAAACTTGGCCGGATCGGTCGTCACCTTGTTCAGCACGGCGGTGACCATGTGATGGATCTCCTTCTTCTCCGCGTCACCGAAGAGACCGCGCCGGCGCAGGGAGCCGCCCATGGAGATCGGGATGTCTTTGCGGTCCTCCCAGAGCTGCTCGATGGCCTCCAGGCCGCTCTTGCCGGAGCCGTTGCCGGACGTGCCCCACGAGGATGACAGGCCCGGACCACCACCAGCGCCAGCACCACCGCCCATGCCACCGTAGTTGTTGTGCATGTTGCCACTGGTGCCGTGGGGATGGGCGTGGGCGTCCGCGAACTTGCCACCGAGGTGCGGCCCGCCCTTCGCCTGGTGCGCGCCACCAATCAGGCCACCGCGGCCAGGCACAGAGGAGGCGCCAGCAGGGGCCCTGTTGTCCAAGGACAGCTTCATCGTCTCGGCAAACGCACGCACGCCGCGGGGGCAGTGATGCACGGATTCGCGGTAATCGCTCAGCCAGTTGGGCATCTGGTCCGCGTCGTACGGCTCAATCGTGGTGGCCTCTACCTCTTCGACCGGTGATTCAGCGGGTGGCGTAGGGGTGCGCGGGTCGCGGCTGGCGGCACTGCTACTGCTCTCGTGCGGCGCGGAGGCGGAAGCCGGGGTCGTGTGTGCGTCTGCGGCCGCGGCAGGCTCGGCACCGGTGGCGGTGGCGGTGGGCTTCTCCACCTCAGCTGGCGAGGCCGAAGTGCACTGGTTCTCCTGTGCAGTGGTGGCCTCGTCCGTGGCTGGCGTGGGGGCGCTCTCGGCTTCGTGCGTCGCGCTGTTTGACGCGAGATCGGCCCGCTCTTGCACGGGCGCGTGTTCACTGGTTGGCGTCGCGGCAGCAAGCGGAGGTGACGACGTGCTGCCCTTCACGACCGGCGCGGCCTCAGCCTCTTGAGCGGGCGCATCGTCCTTGAGCTCAACCGGTGTCGGAGCACGGGCAGCGGCCTTGGCATCAGACACGTGCATCGTCATGCCCTGCGCAAACGTCTCGTAGCGCATGCGGCGCGTCTCTGTCAGGGCATCTGGCCAACAGGACGGCAGCACAACAGCGCATCGACCCTCCACAATAGACGTGAGAGCTGGGGTGGAGTTGGTGCGGCGCAGGGCACGCGACTCAGCGTCAGGGTCGTGCATCGTTCGAAGATGAAAAACAGAATTCAGTGGAGGAAGAAAAAAAAAACAGGGGACGAAAGCAAAATAGTTCACTAATAGACACTTTGTTTCAGCTGATTTTTCCTTGCTGCTGTTGTTGGTATTGTAACTTTATTGTTGGTGTGGATGCGTGCGGTTTATTCCCGGGCTTTTTTTTGGTTGTGCGGTGCGACACGTAAACGTTGTTTTCGCTGTCTGCACTGCACTTTAACAGGGTACAAGAGGGGGGAAAGTGGTTTCAAGAAAAAAAAAGTAGTCTGTGCTTGTGTGTGTGCGGCAGAAAGATATGTGATTTGATGCCTTCTGTGTTGCTGGTGTGAGATGAGCACCGGTGAGAAGTCAGCGAGACGGTGCCAAAACGAAAAAAAGAAGTGAAAGGAAAGGAAGGGAAGGGAAGGAGAAAAAAAGCCCAAACTGGTACACGAAAAGAAAACAAAGAGGGGGAAGAAGGGAGATGAAAAACAGATGAAAGAGGGGAGGAAAAAAACAATGTTTGACAATGAAAATGAAATACTTTTTTGGTTTAAAAGCGTGGTTAACTTATCGTATTCTTTTGGTTTAGATGCGGAGGCGGGTAGTCAATTTATCCTCACAATTATTTTTTGTGTTATTTTCTGTTGTGTCTTTGACGTGAGTCTTGTCTTACAAACAGCTGAGTCCTAAACCAAGATTTTTGTCTTTGTATAAAACTGTAGGAATAATGATAAATAGGTTTCTGCGGGGGGTTTTCTTTTTTTTTTTGCGCTGTGCAAGTGCAGGCGCAGGTGTATGTTTATGTAAGATGTGAGAGCGTGTGTGAGCGGGAGTGTTCTGTTGTGGCGACTGAAAAGTGTGTGCCGAGAAGACAAGGAAGAGAACGGCAAGGTGGTGGAGCGTGAAGGAGAGTGATCGTGAAGCACAAAGCAAGCCATTTAGAGAGAGAGAGAGAGAAAGAGAGACGTTGTGTCTGTGTCTGCGGAGCGAATGCCAGCGGAAAACCTTGGAGTGGGAGGTTCAATGACCGCAAGCAACAACCTTCTTTTTGCATCTGACGGATACGTCACGCCAGCCCACAGGTTGACGGCTGTTGTAGAGAGACTCGGCTTCGTTTTGTCTTTTTCTTGTGAGAAGACAGTGAAGAAAACAGGGCAAGATCATCACGGAAGGGGGGTGGAGGGGAAGTGAGAAGCAACACTACTACTACGTGGCCTTCCGCAGTGAGCTGGTACGGAGAAACAGTGTTTGTCGACTGCAGCTCACTAAGGCTGATTGACGGTTCAGCAAGCACGAAAAGAGAGGAAAGAGACGCAAAGACCGGAAAAAAAAACGGGAAAAAACAAGAACAACAACAACAGCAAAACAGAACGCTGTCGCGTAAGCTCAGATTAAACAATCTCCTCCTCTGCTTGCGCACGCGGTGCTGGCACAGGATGTGCTGCCTGCCGAACTTTCTTCACCTCGCCTGCGGTGTAAACCAGCGTTCCCACCACGCCCACATTGATCCCTGTGAAGCTGGAATAGCTAAACACGTAGTCGCTGAAAAACATCCCGATAAACGATACCATCACGTTCTTCAACGCCCCCACCATGGCAGTCGTGAGCGCGGAGTTCACCTTGGTGCAAAAGAAGGCGCTATAGCTGACTCCGAACCCCATGAACGACGACGCGAGCAGCAAAATCAAAAAGCCGGGGGACGACCAGTGTGGGAACTCGCGCAGCAGTTGCAGTTCGTCTTGGCGCACCGTCAAGAGCACCAGCATTGTCGCGAGAAGGGCGAAGAAGTTGTTGTAGAACAAGATGCCATCGGATGTGAGGATTCCTGAAACGTCTTGAATCTTCTTCCGCAGGTAGACGCCCTGGAAGGCAGTGAAGACGTTATTGATCTGCACGAAGAGGAAGCCGGAGAACTTGACGCGCAGGTCGAAGCCTGCACCCACAAACGCGCCGAGCACCATGATCGCCACGCCTGCGGAGCACAGCTTTGGTGGTACGCGGCCCAGGAGATACCACTCCATCCCCAGCGTCATGGGAATGGAGAAGCTGCGGAGGAGGACGAACATGGGCATACTAAGGTCGCGCGACGCACCGAGGCCAGTGAGGGTGTTGCCAACGAAAAAGATTTGTGCGGGGAACATCACAACAAACAAGTTGCGAGCAAAGCCATTGAGCGGAAAAGATGGGATTGACTTGGTGACGTTGCGCTGGGTCAGCAGCACAATAGTTGTGCCGAGGTACTGCATGCATGCGACGAAGAGGAAACAACTGAAGTGGAACTCGATCAACACCGTCTTCACGACCAGCATGATCGCCATCGAGGCGGCACCGAGCGCGACGACAGATCCAGCCTTGACGTAGTTCGGCGCAGTGTCCGACGTGAGGGAGGAGAGCCAGTAGAAGAAGCCATGCCGCATCGCCGACTCGGGTGGCAGCACGACGGGCCGTTCATGCGGTGATTCCTTGTTGTCGTCTGGTTCCATCTCCTCTGGAGGGCGGGAGGCCTGAACCCTGGAAGGTTGGCGTGAGGCCAGTTCACCTGGCTTCATGAGGGAGTGGCCAACGACAGTAGCTCAGCGATGTGGTGTGCAATTGAGTGCACACAGAGAAAGAAGAAGAAGAAAAATAGTAATAAGCGGGAGTAACGAGCAAAACAATTAAAACACCGAACTATGAAGGACGACTACGAAGTGTTCAGTCAAAACGAACCTGAACTAAGAACAGAGGGAGAGCGAAGGAGGGACAGGATGTGGTGTTCAGGGGACGCAGGGAGGGACTCTGACAAGCGTGGTTTCTCACGCCCCAGACTGCTCGCTGTGCACCATGTGGCAAGTGCCGGTGTGCGTGTGACAGACAGACAGACAGACAGATAGACAGAGGGACCTGGGAAGCATCGGGCACAGCTCGGTGCGGTGGCGGTCACAGTCAGAGAGAGCGCAGAGCGACTCTGTGTTCCGGGCCCGCTTCAATCGGTGGCAGAAGCCAGCGTTCAAGTAAACAAAACAAAAAAGAGAGCAGGAAAGGAAAGTCAGCTGCGCCGCATTGGTCGGCTTGCGCATTTGATATTGCTATTGTTGTTCTTGTTTTGACTGCTTTTCTTTCTCTGATTCGTTTTTTAGGAACAGAGTTCACTTCCACCACACAAGAAGAGATGAGGGGGGGAAAATGGAAGACGTGAAGGTGGCGTCACCTAAACGCCTTCGGGTAGAATACATGGTACAAGGCCTCGTCTCATCACAAGCTGATGATGACCACACAAAAGACAGGGGCCGGATTGCAACAAAACAGACCAACCCAGGCACAAGCATACAAACAAAACGAAAGCAAAAGAAAGATGGAAAGTCAAAGGACCACAAGAAGAAGAAGAAGAGTAAAGTAATGTGACAAGCCATTTTTTTGTTGTGCTCGCGCATGTACTGTAGCTGTTGTTGTTGTTGTTGTTGCTTCGTTTCTTCTTCGTCTCTGTTCTCCTTCCCTCTCTCCCTTTCATCATTTTGTGTGTTTGTGTTGCTGTTGTGTGCGCCTCACAGGCAGCCGCGCACAACGGCCATGGAGCCCACCTCATCGTAGTCTGCGCGACTGACCCACAGACTCTGGAACGAGCTCAGCGAGGCCAGGATGGAGCCGCCAACGAAGACGGCGCTGCCCCGCTCCGTCGCGGAGACGACTCGCACGCGGTCTGATGAAGGCGGCAGGAGTGCCTGCACCTCATCCTCAAGGCGCGCAGGCAGTCCCTGCATCAGTGAGCCGCCACCAGACAGCAGAATGGTGTCGTACAAGAACGGCAGCAGGTCCGTGTCGCAGCGCTTTGCCGAGTCCACGAGCAGCTCGTGAATCCCGTGCGGGCTGGACGCGGTGCGCAGTTGGACCTCGCTGGTGATGGCAGCCTGGCTCTTGTCTTCCGACGTGCGAGGCAGCAGTGTGGGTTGGAAGAGCAGTTCGCTGGGCCTGTAACGCTCGCTGCCAATGGAGAGCGTGGACCCGTCCGGCAGCCTGCATGTCGTGAGCGACGCCTTCTCATGGCCCTGTGCGAGGGCGTGGTAGCTCTCGGCACTCGTCGCCGTGATGGCCGTCTTCTCCTTCACGTACTGCCAGACATCGCGCTGGCGGCCAGCAACGGTGGACGACGGCAGCTCCACGTGCGCCGCGACGGCGCCCTGCGCAAAAAAGTCGGTCATGTCCGCGCCGCCCAGCCCAAGGCAGTGCGTCGCGTGGAAGAGCGAGAGACCCTGGAAGACGGGCGACACGTGGCACTGGTCGTGGCCGATCTCAACGGACAGGCCGGTGCTGAGGCCGGAGCCGTAGAGCGCCAGGACGGGGCTCAGGGCAAAGGACGCTGCCGTGACACCGTGGCGCTCGAAGAGCAGCTCCGCGATGCGCTGGCGCTGGCTGCTGGAGACGAGACACTTCTCCGAGAAGAGCACAGGCGCACTCTGCTCCGGATCCCCCAGCTGCATCATCTCGTCGATGGTCTGGAGCATGCCCTCGAAGCTGGACCAGTCGATGACGTTGCCGTTGTGGATTGGGGAGACGAGCTTGGCGGGGTCGGTGGTGCTCGCGAAGGCCGCGTCGAAGTACGCAGAGCCGTCCTGACGGGAGACCGTGCGCTCCTGAAAGCGTGGTGCGTCGTCGCCCGCGAAGCCAAGGCGCGTGGTGTGGCTGCCCATGTCGATCACCACGGCGTGCTTGTGAATCGTCGACACCTCATCTGGGAGTGGCACGCTCTTGAGGATTTTGGCCGTGTTCGGAGCGACCTTCATGGCTAACACAGCGTGGCGTGTGGATGTTTGTGTTTGTGTGTGTGGACTGTGTACGGGGTTGAGATGAGCTGGATGAGCAAGACACACGACGACAGTGAGAAGTGGGAAGAAGAGGAAAATTCGAAGAAGGTTGGCTCTAGTGAAACTCTTCTACGCCGTCTGCGGCAACACTCTTGTGGTGGAAAAAGAGGCGGTGCCAGAGAAAAGGGGGGAGGGAAGGGGGGGAGGTGTGCGTGTGTCTGAGTGAGAGTGAGAGAATCGGAACAGACTCCAGAGGATACAATGGGAGGAACGTTGTGATTGATACAGCTCCATTGTTCTCAGTGTGTCTGTGTGTCTGTTACAATGTGATGCACCGTATTTGGTCACGAAAAAGCATCTGCGTGTGTGTGAGGGAGTTTACCTACGCACGCCGCAACGCTTTCTTGGCTACGTTTCTGTCTCTTACCTCCTCGTGCACGGATGACGATGCGCGGCCAGGGAAAAGGAGAAGAGCGGAATCCAACGAGAGTAAACTCAAGAATCACGGACTCGTTTGCATTATTATTATTATTATTATTGGTGTGTGGCGTTGGTATTGAAGAAGAGGGTGGACTGTATGTGTGTAAGGCACAACTGTACATGATGTTCGACACAAGAAAGAAACCGGTGTGCACGTCTCGTCCTCAGGAGGGCTGTCCGCGGCGTGTGACGAGCGGGTCGGCCATGTCCATCTGTGCCTTGGTGTACGCCGGCATGCGCTCCTGTGACGTTGTCTTCATAATCTCGCTACGGCTCAGAGGGGGCAGTGGCTCCCGTGGTGGGTGCACCCGCTGCATCTGTGAGTAGTTGTACGACTTGGACGACACGCCGAGCTGCTGATTGAGGGCATCGCTGACGTAGAGCGGGCCCTTGGAGGCCAGTGGATCACCGTCCGCACCCCACTCGCGGTGCGTCTCGTTCAGCTTGGGATGCGACGGGGCGTCTGAGGCCCACTCGCGCAGCACATGCACGACAAAGTCCTCGTCCTTGCGAATGTTTTGGCTGAGGCCTGCGTAGAAGGCAAGCAACTCGTCGAAGCTCACGCGGCGCGAGCCCTCAGCCCCGCCGTCCGTGGACTGTGCCGCTGCGGACATGGCAGAGGTGGTGGGGCCCGTGCCGCCGCTGCCGCTGCTGCCGATATTCCCCTGCGTGCGTGTGTTCTTCAGCGAGTACGACCCGGCCCCGGTTGATTGAAACGTCTGGTCAAAGCCGGCTGTGCTCGCGGGAACGGGCGCCTCCTCAGCGGCCTCGCGGTGCGTTGCCATGAGTGTGTTGGCTGCCACGCAGCCGTCGCTATCCTTGTCCAGACGCGTCCAGAGCTGCAGCACCGCCTGCATGCGCCGCTGGTTCATGCCGCACAGGTGACGCACAAAGGTCGTCTCGTCAATGTAGCCGCGCTGGTCTTCGTTGCCAAAGGCGCGGCACAGGTACTGCGACTCGAACGGAGAGAGCTGCGCGCCACAGTCCTTCAGGTACTGCGTGAACTCGGCATCCGAGAGACCAGGCTGGCCACGCTGCACGGCGTCGTCGTTGCGCACGCGGAAGCCAATCAGGGCCTCGACCAGGCCGCCGGCACCCGCATCCTGCAGCAGCGCGCCCTTGACTTTGGCCTGGAAGATCGGGTCCTCGCGAGGGTTGTTGTTGGACACAGTAAAGCTCATCGTACAATCTGTCTGCGTGCGGTCGGATGTGTGGAGGAAATACAAGACCTTGACAGCGTTCACAGTCGCTGTGCAGACTTCTGATTTGTTTTTTGTTTGTTTCGTTCTTTAGGGGGAGAAAGAGAGAGAGAGAGAGAGAGAGAGCGGGGAAATGAATCAACGAAAAAGAGTGATGGCAGGCGAACTGTCGTGGGGTCACCTCGGGCAATGCGCTGCTGCTCAGCTGTGGTCTCTGAGGATGAGAAAAGAATAGGCGTGGGAAGCGACTAAAGCGTCAGAAGGCAAATGCAGTTTGATGTCGTCTGGGGAGCAATCGAAAGGCACACAAAGATGAAAAGAGGAAAATAGTGATTGGGAACGGGAAAAAAAAACATCAGGCACAAGTTGAGATTTACGGCTCACCGTCATCTTCAAAGTCATCAGAGTAGTCAGCATCTGCCGCATCTGTCTGCTCCTTCTCAGCACCCGGTGTGCCATCGTCGGTATTCTGTTTCACATCGTGGGAGGGTCGGGATTCAGAAGCGGTCGCCTCAGGCTCCTCGAGCAGCCATGCAGGCGGCTGTGTGGTGGTGGTGGTGGTGGTCCCAGCGGTTGCGGCAGGTCCACCGTGACGTGGTAGAGTGTCGACAGCAGCATCAAGCGCATCGAAGAGCGCCTGACGTGCCGCCATGTCGCGTGCTGTCATGCGCGCGCCATCACCTGCGTCTGGGGCAGCAGCAGCAGCAGCAGCCAGGGCGTCCGCCCTCGCCTTGCTCTTCTTAGCACGACGATGGCGTTGGCGCTTCGCTTTCTTACTGCTCTCCGCTCGCTCCTCCGTGAGACCGAGTAGATCGTCCATGGTGAGAGTTGTTGCCGTGGCGAGTGGCTCATCCTCTGCGTGGACATCGCCAGCCACGCCTGTCGGAATCCCAATCCCCTCGCCACCACAGCCAGCTGTACGCTCCGCGCGGGCCAAGGAGGCCTCGACGTGACGAAGCAAATCAGCCAGTGCAGCCTCTGCACTCTCCACGCTGTCTCGCGTCGTTGCCGTCACAGCAGCAGGCTCGGTCGGGGAAGCCCCTTGCCCGGCTGCCTTTGGGCCCTCACGCGCCTCCGCCTCCTCGTCTGTTTGTCTCTCCGTGTGAGACTCAACAGTGCCCTCAGGAACGTCGTCATCGAGTGTCGTTCTCAGTGCGTCGGCTTCCGTCTGGAGCCCGGTCGCCTCCACGGCACGCCCCGCCCCCAGCACGTCCCGCACCTGCCGGAGCATGCGCCTGCGTGTCTCCTGCCGCGCCCGCAGCATCGCCACGAGCTCCTCCTGCAACGCGATTTCGCTCTCGAGTGCCTGGACAGCATTGCGAGGCGCGGTGGCTGTGGGAGTGCTGTCCTCGGGGGAGCCTGGCGGTCTATTTGGATCGATGTGTGCGGGTGTGCCGTTGCGGGGCGGTTGTGTGTCGCGCACCATGGTCTGTTGCAATACACCCTAAGCACGCAACGTTTCGCGTGCTGTTCACTGTCTGTGGTATCTGCTGCGTGAGAAGAGAGGTGGGGAGGAGGTTCGAGGATGCGATAAGTGGAGGTGGGGCGAGATGGCAAGAAGCCACACATATACACAAGGCACGGTGGGTGGTCCAATCGGTGGAGCCAAAAACGACAACGACAACATCGAACCCAGCGCCGACTCGTCCGCCTGGTATTGGGTGGCATCGCGGCAAGCGTACTTGTTGCGGCACGAGTCCATTGCGTGGCTCGCCAGCCAGTCATGAGTGAGTTGACCACACGCGTTGATGATATGTAGTGTTCAATAAGTGTTTGCTTTGTATGTTGGTGCCAGTGCACCAGTGCAGAAATAAATCGAGTGTTTCAGTGACAGACGACGCGCACTTCAGTTAGAGCCCAGCAGCTGCTGCGGCTGCGGCTGCTCAGTCGTGCAGGAGAAAGAGGAGCTGCTGCAGAACAGCACGCGCGCGGATGTTGTGGCCCGCCACAAACAGCTCACGCAGCTCCTCTGCGGTGCGGCACGCCTCGATCAGGGGCGCGCGCCACACAAAGAGAGCGGCCGCGAACAGCGGTAGCACCCAGAGCCCACACGCAGCAGCAGTGGGTGTGTCGTCACTGCCATCCGGTCTGCTGAGTCCCTCCACATCTGCCAAGCCCACAGCACGTGCCAGTGGACTGCGCGCCAGCACCTCGCGCACATGAAACGCCAGCACGACGTCCCAAAGCAACAGCAGCTCGGACGGCTCGAGAAGATCGACAAACCCGGTTGTCATCCACTCCACGGCCAGACGCAGCGCAGGGTGACGGAGGACACGTGCGGCGTGCAGCGTGGCCTTGGGTGCCAGCGACGCGACCAGGTACTCAAAGAGCCAGCAGCACTGCAGAAATTCTGGAGTGGGCCCGTGCAACCGCGACCAGAGCTGCGCGCACATGGCCGAGGCCAGCTCGTACTGCTCCGTGGTGTCGCCCGTTACGTAGGCGAGCGGCGCAATCAGCAGTGAGAACCCCGCCAGTGGAACGAACCCACACGGCGGGGCCTTGTGCACGGTCGCGTCGCCGTCCTTCTGCTCAAGGAAGGTGATGTAGGCCTCGAAGGCTTCCTCGTCGTACCCGAGCTGCTGCAGAGCCGTCTTGAGCTTCACATCGGGCACGCTCTTGTCGGCGACCAAGGCGGCACCAAGGACAGCCGTCTCCTCCTCGAACACAAAGTAACGCTCATCGTTGCCGACGGTGGACGCGTTGTCCGCGGCGACGGCCGCCTGCAGCCGCTCCACGAACGCCTTCTGCGTGGCGGAGGAGTAGTAGTGATGACAGCGGCGGCGCACCTTGTCACGCGCGTACTTGGTGCCACAAGACAGGAACGACGCCACTTCGGGTGCGGGCGTGTTCACGAGCAGATCGGAGCCGTTGGCGGAGAAGAGCGGCTGACCGTCCGTCACCGAGAGGCTGAGTTGTAGTGCACGCGCGTAGACAAGGCGTCGCAGGGACGGGTGCACGCCCTCCAGCAGGAGACCCGACAGAGCCTCGACGGAGCTGCCGGAGCGCAGCAGGGTGTCCAGCTGGCCCTCCAGCACCTCCAGCGTGCTGTCGAGGAAGCTGTCCGTGTAGACGGCGGAGTAGCGCGAGGGGTCAAGTGCAGCGAAGTAACGCTCTCGCAACTGCGTGAGTGACGGGACGAAGCTGCGGTACGTGGTGGTCAGGGCCTGCACCGGCGCCTCAAAGTGTGTGAAGAGACCTTGCGGATCGATGCCAGTAGTGAGCTCCGACGCCTCTACGCCGAGGAGATCAATGGCGATGTAGCGGCGCGTCGCGTCGGTCGCGAGACCATCCAAGACGCAGTCGAGCAGCACCTGTGCGGAGGGCAGCGACAGTGCCGCCGCCTTTGCCCCAGACGTCGACGGTGCAGCGATGCAAGAGGAGAGCTTTGCCTGCCACTGCTCACGACACGGCTCCAGGAGAGATGCCAGCACGGAGACGGTGAGGGTGCGTTCCAAGCAAGCCGCCTGTGTGTTGCCCCTGTCCGTGGTGTGTCCGTTGGCGTTGGCGGTTGATTGTGTTTGCTCATCTTGCGCCTCGGCTGGGGACGCTGAAGCACCCTCTGCTGGTGTGCTGCGTGGCGGCGACGGGGAGTGGTGAGGGAGCTCCGCGCGACGGCAGCTCAGCGTTTCCTGTCGCGTCGTCACGACCTCGTTGTTTTGCTGCGCGATGAGAGTCTGCAGCGTGGCGAGCATGTCGGCACGGCGCAGCGTGCCAATGAGCGGCGGTGAGCAGGTGCGAGCCAGCTTGGCGGCCTTGGCCATCGCCTCCTGCCTCTCGCCTTCGTCTGCAGAGGTGCACTTGGCAGCGGCCTGTTGAACGTACCACTGCTGGTACAAGAAGGACGTCCACGTGTCGATGCCGTAGCTCTCCTCGTTTCGCGGCCCGACGGCGATGGTCGAGGAGCCACCATACGGGGAGTTGGGGCTGCCAGCGGAGGCCGATGTGCTGGCCGACACGCCAGACGAGGCGCGCCGTGCAGCGGGGGCGTTGGTGCCGTAGGACGCACGGCGCGCGTTGCGCTGGATTGTGGAGCTGTCCGAGTGCATGGACACAGACACGAGAATGGAGAACGGCGACGTACAAGAACAGCAACAATAAAAAAAGAACGAATGAATGAACGAGTGAAGAAATAGGGGGAGGAGGAGTTTTTGCTTTCCTCACACGGCGCGGTTTGCTCTCAGTTTCTATCTTTAAAAAACAGAGATGCAGGGTGGGGGGGGGAGGGGGCCTGCTAACAGTGGCGAGGATGAAGGTGAAATGACCAATTGTGGTTGCACACTGCCGATGTCGTGACGCAACCGATAGAGAAGAAATGACCAGGAGGTGAGGAGGGTGTGTTGTCAGTGTATGAGTGTCAGGTGCGGCAGCAGGCACCAGGAAGTTGTGTTTTTCAGAGCACCAGTTATGTGTTGGAGAATGACGTGAACGTTTGGCCAGTACTCGCAGCATCGCGCTGATTGTCTGTCGCTGAAACAAGAGCCTCACGACAGGGTCAGCGAGTGCACGGGCGTGGCACACGTCACACGCCATGAACTGCGGCACTGCCGTGCGAGCACACACGGTTGCTCGTTGCTCACGTACACTTGGCGAGATGAGCATCGCAATTCGTTCTTATTCTTGTTGTTGTTGTTAGGGAGAAAACCACTGTGGCAACGTCTCAACGTGGCAGCTCAGCCACACACACACACACACAAACACAAACACGCACGCAATGACTACGGCTTCCGGCCCCCCGCATCATCGCCAACCTCAGACTCCAGCGCAGCAAGCTCAGCCTCCAGACGAGCGATCTCGTCATCCGCATCGCCAGCAGCAACAGCACTGCCGGCTTCCGCACCAGCAGTACCAGCTCCAGTACCAGCAGGCGACGCCGCCGACGCCGACGACGACTGCTTCGCATTCAGCGCGACGTTCTCCTCCAG
>JASANR010001499.1:0-83389 GCA_030849635.1 Wallacemonas sp. MBr04 | reverse complement strand
CTCCTCGATGGGGGAGTGCTTGGCGCGCTTCAGCTTGCGGAGCTTGCGGAGGTAGGGAGCCTGCATGATTACCTTCTTTGACTAAACAGAAACAAAAAGGGGGTGAGGAAGATGTGGTCGTACAAGGAAATGACAAGCGAGAGAGACAAGTGAGGAGACAGGAGCGAATAGTGAAGTGGGCTGGTATCGTCTGTAGTGAGAGAGTGCGTGGCCACACAGAACGCATACCCGGTGATGACAGAGCTTCCGTTCATCCACATGGACAGAAGAGAGAGAGAGAGAGGGGGTAACAACAAGAATAACAACAACAGTGTCATTACCCTCCCACACCACAGTCATGGCTCAATCACCGATGTGTGTGAGAGAGAAGATTTTGGTTCTTGGTCTTTTCCCTTTCTTTGGGTTCATGCCATCTCTCCTCAGACACAGTGAATCATGCGGTATGCTGCTGGGAACAGCCCCACCACACGAGCATTCACCACATGTGCGACAACGAAGTCTAACGAAGACGCACATCTGAGAAGAGATGACATTCAGTTTCAGAGTACGCGTCGTACTGTTTTTTTGTGCGTGTTTTTGTTTGTGTTAATCAGAAAAGGAAAACCAAAAGGAAAGATTTGTTGTCTCGTTGACTTGGCTCATGCCTGTGCGTGCACACTTAGCGGGAGGACACCTGCTGGAGCTTGGGGTTCCACATGAAACCGAAGCTCACGGCGCGGTGCGTCAGCTGCTTGTACACCTCGGCGATGACGGGCAGACGGGCCTCGATCTTCTTGCGGTCGCGGGCATCCAGGAAGACCTTCATGACCTTGCTGCCATCGGTGCGGCAGCGCCAGCGGCGGCCGACGACGTCCATGGGGAAGATGAGGTCGTTCAGGATGTTCTCGAACACGGCAGTGCTCGTCTTGGAGCGCTGCACGGCCTGGCGCTTGTACACGTCCTGGGGGCGCTTGGTGATCTTGCGCTGGGCAACGAGCACCACAACGTGGCCGGGGTGGCGCTTCTCCAGCTCACCGGTGAGGGAGCGCTGGATCTTGCGGACGAGCATGAGGAAGCGGAGGGGGTAGAACACCACCATCGCGTTCTTCTTGAAGCGCTTGTTCTCCACGACGCGGACGCCGTTGATGTGGAAGCGGGGAAGCTGCATGCGGAGGGACTTGTTGGTCGTCTCCAGCTCGAACAGCGTCTTCGCGACCTCCTCCTCGATGGGGGAGTGCTTGGCGCGCTTCAGCTTGCGGAGCTTGCGGAGGTAGGGAGCCTGCATCTTAGTGAAACGAAACTACTACAAGACAAGTTGAGATCAAAGTAGTGGGGGGTGATTGATAGAGAAGAGGAGTGGAAGAAGAAGAGTGCGTGACATGTGCAGGAGAGCGTGAGAAGTATGTGGCTGTGTGAAACCACTGGTACGACGACTCCCACGAGGGGAGCGTGTTGAGGCGGTTTAATGCAAGACAGCGGAAGTGACTCTTTGCGGAATAAAGGTGGGAGGAGGGGAGAGAAACACTCCAGCAGAGCAACACATCAAGAAAAAGAGAGCAGATGGAAAAAACAAAAAAAGGAGTGAAGAAAAGAGAGAAAAGAGAAAAACGAGTCGTGGATGCGTCCACAGCCACGGTGCCTTTGATTCACGCTGTATTGAGTTGGCAGTAAATGCCACGGTTGAATGGATCAACGTAGGGCAGCTGCAGCACACGGAACAGATCGGCCTCGCTGCGGAGTAACACGCGCCTGCACGCGCTGCTCCCGCTCGTGGCGCGCGTAAAGAGTCCATTCATATTCAACTCGTACCCTCGCGCAAGGGCTTCAAGGGTCACGTGCGACGTGAACGCTGCTGGACCCGTGAGGAGGAACTGGCGCGCCACCTGGCAGTGGCGCGGTGACACGTGCACGACGAGGCGGTGCAACCGCAGTTGAGCCAGCGAGGCCGGATCACAGACATTGTGTGGTGGGCAGCGCTGTGGATGGCATGCGTCGAGACGAACAGTGAAGAGCTTGCCGGTCCTGCGCTCCCAGTCTTGGTGTTGCGGCATGCGACCGGCCACGAGGTACGCGGCGTGGGTGAGACCCTGGATGGCACGCTCCAAACGGTACGCGACGGGCCCGCTGAAGGTGTCTGTGGCTGCGTAGGCGGTGACGGTGGAGCACGCCTCAGACGGCAAAAAAGAGTCAGCTGACGACGGCGAAGGCCACGATGGCGTTGCGTGTGGTGGTGCGGCCGCATCATGTGCAGCCACAGGGCTACTGTGCGAGCGCAGCAGAGGAGACGCCAGAGAGCTGTCTGGTCCCATCCCCGTTTCTGTCACGGCCGTTTCCGCCTCGACGAGCTCGGCTTCCGCGGCGGCGCTGAGGGTGAGAAGCACCTCCATGTGGTGTCCCACTGGGCAGCCGCGTCGCGTCACACCGCACAGTGCCACCTGCAGTCCAAACGGCTCGAGCAGACGCGCCAGGAGTTGCTGATGCGCGACGGCGTGGCCGTACGTGACGGGGTCGTGGACGTGCTGGGGGAGCGGCGGCAGAACAGTGCGTGGACCGTAGAGGGGCACGAGCCGGCTAGGGCCGCACACACCAACGCCCGCTGCCCCAATCGCGTCGTGAGAGAGACGGTGCCGCACCAGGCTCTCCGCCGCCAAGCCGCAGCTTGGGTACTGCGGGCTGCCTCGATAGTACGTCACGGCCTCATGGGCCGAGAGAGGTGAGCGTGCCCATTGCGCTGCCGCTGCCCACACGTCGTAGTCGTTGCTGTGCCGTGACGCCGCGCTGCGCTGTGCCCCGCATGGAGGCTGGCGTGCGTCAGCGAGCGCGGCGTGCAGTGCGAGTTCCTGAACAAGGAAGTGATTCAGTGGATGACGTGCACATGGCAGCTGCCTCATCTTGTGTGTGCGATGTGCCTGTGTATGTGTGTATGTGCGTGTGTGCTGCATTTGCGTGCCGAATAAGAAAGAGAGAGAGACAGAAAGAGGGTATGAAGATATTAGTAATCGTGGCAGTGGGCGGTTCATTTTGAGTAGTGATGGCAGCTCCTAGTGCTCTCAGTTTGCGTGTGTGAGTCGTTGACTCAATGGGATTTCCTTGAGTAGTCAATGACACAGATTGTAAAAGAGACAAGAAGAAGCACGACGGGAGAGAGAGGACCACGCCTCAGGTGCTGTGCAGCCCAAAGACATCTGTCACGTTTTTTTTTGTAGGCTGAATTGTCATCCTTGTAGTTTTTTCTATTCTCTTTGTTGAAGCACCGTTGGTGGCAACACGCACGGATAACATCTCAGTGTGTGCGTGTATGTATGATGCCAAAAGGCTGCAACACAAGGATAGAAAAGTGAGTTGGAAGAGCGAGCGAGAGAGAGAGAGAGAGAAATGATCTCATGCTCACATTAGATTACATCAACCACGGGAGGAAAAAAAAGATGTGGTGTGTGTGTGTGTGGTGGGGATCGGAGAGAGAGGCAGAGGAGCACTAGACGGTGGCCCCCATGTCTCTGACTGGAGCAGCTACACCAGGATCTGTTGCTGTCTTCGTCAGCCGCACAGCAGCGGAGGCGCCACTGCCTGCGACAAACGCGCCGCTCCCACCCTCTGGACGCGTCAGCGATCCGGCGCCTGTGGCGGTGGCGGTGGTGCGTGCACGAAACGTTTTCAGTGTCAGGACGTTGCGCTGCACCTGCTTGGAGTCGTCGAGCCGTCGCATGGCCTCGCGCACCTCTGCGATGCCATCCGCGCGGCTGCCCTCGCTGATCTTGGGTGTGCTATCCTCAGGGAAGAGATCGAGCTTCGTTGCCAGTGCCATGACCTCCTCCCACCGTTCATTCACGGTTGACAGCTCTGCGCGCACATCGAGCAGATTGCCAACGGCCCAGTCACGTTCACTGGCCATGAGGTACTCCATCTGCCAGGTAGCGTTTGTCAAGCGATCGGAGACGACGGCGTAGCGCTTGTTGTAGAGGTGCGCGATGTCCGCCACTGCCCGCGACCACTGCTGCGCGTTGGTGACGGCCTGGTTTGCGACGTGGCAGCCGCGGTAGAACTCCTCCGTCTCCAGGCGGCCAATGTGCTGTGCGCAGGACGTCAGCAGACTCTGTCGCAGCGCCTCCGTCTCGCGCAGCAGTTCGTGGACGCTCTCGGCGTGCGCACGTGCGTTGACGGCCTCCTCATGGCGCGTCTGCATGACAGAGCGCACCTGCTCGTAGCTGCACGTGAGGTGCTTCAGGGCGAGCTGCTCCTGCAGCCACTCCTGCGTCAGCTCCTCGTAGCGCAGCTGCTCCAGGTACGCGTCCTTGACGGCCTCCCTCACACGACGCATCAGCTTCTCTTGCGCCTCCTCGCTCTTCTCGAGCGCAAAGGCCTTGCTCTGGAGTGACGCCTTCAATTTGTCTGAGTTGGCCTGGAAGTGCGCGTCGATCTGCTCAACGACGGCCAGGGTGTGGCTGCCCGACTGCGTCAGTGCCGTCGTGCACAACGCGGCATCAGCCTCGAGGGAGGCCATGGCCTGCCGCGACGCCGTCTCACACACCTCCAGTGCCTCGCGCATCCTCTGCACCATAGCCTTTCCCTCGCCTTCTATCGCGGTGCAGGCACCAAGACTATCCTCATGAAAGAGACGGTGTGCCTCGAGCTCGTCAAAGAGCTGAGCCCACATTTCACGTGCTGCAGTCTCGCGCTCAGCCTCGGTCATCATGGCGACGGTCTCGTCATCCGGTGCGGCGGCGAGGATGCGCTGTTGAAACTGCTCGATGCGGCGCTGCAGGGCACGTAGGCTGTTGACCTGCGTGCTCTCCGTCGCCTCGTTCGCGCTGACGGCGGTCAAGTAGCGCGTGATGAACGTGGAGATGATCTGCAGAGGCAGATATATGGGCACGGTGAACATGGTCTCCGACTCCACCTGCTGCTCCATGCGTGGCAAGCGCTGGGACTGCACCACCTGGATCTCGTTGAGTAGGAGGGTGAGTGCCTTGGGCAGCTCCTGGCGACGCTGCAGAAGAGGCGCAAAGAGGCGGCGCAGGTGGTGCGGACGGCGCGTGTAGTCGAGCAGCGCCTCGTCGTTCATCGACCAGGCCTTGGCGTGATGCATGCCAGGCCCATCCTTGCACGGTGCGGCACTGGCTTTGTGCTCCGCAGAACCGCCATCTACACCAGCACTGTCACCACCATTCCCCCCTGAGGAGGCGACCGAGAAGTCGAGCGTGATGCGCGCACGACGGGCCAGGTCCGCGTACTCGGTCGCTTTGCTCGCAGGCGCCGCAGCTGTCGCGTCCGCCTGATTGCCCACGGTCACATCGATGTGGAAGCGTGACACAACATCCTGCGCGGTCCAGAAAAGCATCTCGTCGACACCAGAGAGCAGATCTGTCGAGGAGGTCAGCGCACTGCGTCGGTTTTTGTTGAGGACCAACAGGGCCTCCACTTCCGCCCACTTCTCCTCAAGCTCTGCCTCAAAGGTTCGCCGTCTGACATCCTCTTGGTGCAACGCGGTGCGCAGCGTCTGCTGATAAGCCTCCGGAGTGTAGATGGACCACAGAACAGCGTCGATCGCCGCGTCACCCGTTTCCGGCGCGAGTTGCCAGGACGATGTCGGCGACGCGCTGCAATCAGGCTGAGGGGGGCAGGACGAGGAAGTCGTCGCGGCGGCGTCGGTGGTCGTCAGCGACGCGGTCGCATCGCGAGAGGCGGGAAGGTGCTCGAAAAAGAATGTGTTCGCCTTGACGGGCTCAGGGCGATAGACCTTTCGTTTCATGGCTGCTGTCTCCACTACTCACTGGGGGGGGGGGGGGGAGGCTGTACGTGAAGTGTCACGGAAGATCAATAACGCTCAGAACGTGCAGCGCAAACCAGAGAAACAGGAGTCGAAAGCGACGAAGAGTACGCGATTGGTGCACGTCTCTATTCTTCGTGTTGTGTATTTTTTTTTGAACTTGAGAAACGGGGATACGACGAAGGAGAGGAATTGGGGGAAGACAGTGTGCACATCATGGTTACTCGTGTATGTGTGTGTGTGTGTCTGAGAGCGAGGTGAGCTGAAAAGAAGATCCTGCACCACTCGTGCACGTGCTGGGCAAACACCACAGCAAAGAAAGAGCGTGATCAACCCACTGTGAACACGCTCAAGCCTCCACGTGCGCATGACAACCGCGTGAGCACTGAGTTCGCTTGTCAGCGCAGGAGAGCGCGAGGCAGGCAAGGCAAGCCGAATTCAAAACTGCGAGAGCTGGGCACGTTTGCAGACGCAATGCTCAGCCCATAAACTAACCTGTTGAGGCTGCTCACATTTGTCTCTTTTATGCTTTGTTTTGTTTGAATGGTTGTGGTTGTTGAATGTTTGTGTGTGTACATTCACCTGTTGTTTTGTCATTCCCAGCAGCAGAAGACAATAACCGCGCAGCAGACAGAGATAGAAAGGATAGAGAGAGAGAAAAACGACGAGGAAAGGAGGAGGAAAGGGCAAGACAACACCAGCCTGGACTACGGTTGTGGCAGAGAACAACAACAACAAAAAAGCAACAGTTTCCCGGCTCGCGCCAAATGCGTGGCTTACTGGGGAAAAAGAGGCAACTCACGCGTCTGCGTGCACCACAGCACAGCACCGGGCCGTCGACCCTCTGGGACTAGGTTGGCCCACACGAACGGACCGAAGAAGCTGTAACTGTGCGGTGACTCCTCGTATGTGAACATAAGCTCCACATCCTGCGCCCCGCCCTTGGCCATCCCTCCTGCATCGTGCATCTCCACCTCCGTGGCGGCCGCGTGAGCACCGGTCGCCGCACCTTCAGTCGACATGGTCTGCCGAATGATGCTGAGAACCTCCTGAACGTTGCCTGGGTTGGACGCCCCAAAGACCTTCTCTTCGCACGGCTGAATGACGCGATGCAGTGCGCTCACAGCCTCCTGCAGCTGCGACTCGAAGATGCCAACGTCCTGCTTGCCCGCTGACTTGACTGCCGGATCAATGCCACCGTTATCATCTACGGCCACGGCCACGGTGGTGTCCGCGGCAGACGTGCTCTCCGCAGCGTCAAGACGCGTCGGGGGGAGAATGTGGTCCAGGTTGTACAGCACCTCGTACACGAGCGATTCGTTGTGACGGTCTCCGGCCCGCACCACCATGTTTTCGAGCGCCTCCAGCGCGCCACGGAGCTGTTGCACCCAGGCGTCCGCCATGATCTTCACGTTTGCTGGGTCGATGTCGCTGTCAGGGGATGGCGGCGCAGAGGGCTGGTAGGCCTCGTCCGCCCATCGAACGCGCTTGAAGAGGAACAGCACCAGCTGAAGAAGGCGCTGTGCCACCTGCAGCTCCATGTCGTGAACAAAATTGGAGAGGTTGCTGAGCGTCGACAGCAGCCCGTCCGCCAGAGACGCGTTCGCCTCGTAGATCGCCCTGGTGATGCCAGAGCAGAGCGCAAAGACAAGCTGCGAGCCGACCGAGACGGACTTGGGCAGCCGCTTGTCCGCAAACGCCGGCGCACGTGCGACACCGCAGATCATCTCGTCCACCACGCGGTCCTCGGACACGATGAGGAGGAGCGAGCTTGTCATGAAGGCGGTGAACGGGTAGGCGTACTGCATGAGGTCGGCAATGATGTTGCCCATCATGAGCTCGTTCAGCGGGTCCCGCTCGACCGTGATGGCGGTGGACGCTTCCGGGGCAGAGGTCTTGCTAGCCGGCGCGGCACCGCTTGTCACGGACGTGGAGACGAGAAAGAGGACCTGCGCGACACTCAGGGCGGCGTCCACCAACGCACCCGGCGCACTACCAATGACATCGCGCAGGAAGCTGGGGTGGTCGTGCAGGAACGCGTACAGAACCATGCACAGCGCCGGGCACGTCGACAGCTTGCTCGCGATGGCCTTGAGGAGGGCCCCGAAGGACATCTCCTTGCTCGACTGAAGAGACTTGAGGTGCTCCAGGGCGGGGTTGCGCCCGTTTCCTTTTTGGTGCGCGACCAGCACAGCGAGCAGCTCCGCCGACAAGCGACCCACCATCTCACCCGTCCGTGCGTTCTTGTGGAGCAGCTGTGTGTTGGCCACGCCTTTGCGTGTGACGATGGGGATCTCCTCCTCCTTCGTCGGCGGCGTGGCGCTGGAGCCAAACCAGCCGTAGAGGGACAGTACACCTGGCTCTTGGCCCTCGGCGTACAGCATTAGCGCGTTCGAGTTGGCGTCCACCGCCAGGCCGCGGCCCCACTCGCTCAGCCGCTGCAGGAGCACCGTCACACACGGGCCCAGGATGCTGGAGGACATGATCATCTCCGTGAAGACGTCGATGCGCTCTTCGCTGAACTCGGTGTTGTGATGGAGCGCGGAGGAGGTCATGGTCAACAGCAGGCGCACGACACCATGATGCACGACCGCGGTGTCGAGGGTCAGTGGCACTTTCACTACGTAGTCCATGAGCACGGCGCACAGCATGCCGCCCGAGTCCTGGCTCATGGTGGTTGGATTGCGGCCCCCCGTCCCCTCCAACAGCTGGAGCAAACTCGCCGAGTTGCCGCGCGTCTCCAGCAGTACATTTCGCAGCACCAGCTCGACAACAAAGAGCAGTGCTGGGACGGCCGCGTCGAGGGTGGTAGGGTTGGTGAGCGACTGCTCCAGCAAGACAGCGGCCTTGTGCAGGAGCCACTGAATACGCCCTGTTTTGCCATTGCACTCAATCAGTGACTTGACGATGGGGAGGGCGACGTTTCGCAGCTCGCAGCCGGAGCAGATGCCCTTTTGGAAGTGACGCAGACGCTCGTAGAGGGCGTCATCGCTCGGCGCCTCTGCGGCAGTGGCGAGTCCGGAAAAGTAGTCAACTGCTTCCTTACGTTGACTCGCGCCCATTGTGAATCCGTTCTAGAGGCAAAAAAAAAGACAAACAAACAGCAACAACGATAACAACAAATAGGTAGTGTAAAAAGCCAACGAAGGGAAAAAACGGCAAAGGCGTTTCAGCTCTCGAATCTGTCAGCAGGAAAGAAATACGAGGCAAGTGAATGATTTTGTTTTTTTCTTTTTGTTGTTGTTGTTGTGTGCTCACACACGTTCGTTTTCTCTGCGCAGCAGCAGTATGATCAACGCTCACTAAAATTATTTGATCACAACAGAACAGAAAATATCAGCATCAACCAGACAAGGAGGAACAAGGTAAGACCAGTGTACATAATGTGGATGAGAACAGATGGAGGAGGATGAAGTGTTTCGTTGCAGGTGTCAGCCAATGTTGCTGTGGATATTGGAATATCGGTTTACCGTGCGATACATACGCCGGCACTCCGATGCATGTACAATTCATGGTCATGTGGGGTTAGATACAAGGCAGAGCTCACAGTAAAGCATTTCAGCTTGCACCTCACAGAGGCGTTCGGAGAGTGCGTATGGGACGCCTTATCGTGTATGATTTTTTATTGTTTGTTTTCTTTTTTTTCTCTTTTAGGCAACTGCGTGCCAGTCTGGTGCGTGCGCTTCGTCTGAAGTACAGCCAGTTTATCAAGGGTACGCACAGGTCCGCTCACTCTCACGCCTTGCCCTTGCGACGGCGGATCTCTTCCCGGCGGCGCTCCTGACGGTTCTGCGGCGCAGATGCTCCACTGCCATTGCCATCACTCTCGCCACCACCACCACCACCACCTCCAAAGTACGCGCCGAGCAGGGGACGCAGCAACGTGTTCCAGAGCTTGTAGATGACCGTGGCGGGGACGGGCAAGTAAAACACAATGAAGGCTCCGTGAATGTTGCACAGCGTCTGCACCACCCAGCACACCCACAACGCATCCTGCGCAAAAGAGTAGTACCCGAGCTCTTTCGGGCTCGACGCATCCGCACAGTCCAGCAGCTCGCCTTGGGCGCCGAAGGTGGGCTTCGCAAAGGATTTCAGAGCATTCAGCGCAAAGTATTCCTGCCCGGCCCAGAACGAGATGGCGGCGAGATCCGCAAAGCCCGGGAGGCCGCCGCGGCGATACATGATGAGGATAACGTACAGCGCATTCACGGCGGCTGTGATGAGTGTGAAGGTGCGCATACGCGCCTCATTGCGCTTCCAGTTCTTCTTCGCAGTTTCCTTCGCCATCGTGTACGCGTGTGTCTGGGATGTGGTTGCGACAAGTGTGGATATTCAAAAAGGTGTGCTTCGTGAACTGTGCAAATACAATTGATGAGTGTTGAGGAAGTAGGCAAGCAAGAGAGGGAGAAAAAAAAGTGGGAGGCGAGAAGAGACATCACCATAGGGGACTGGTCTAGTGTGTGTTTGTGTCAGCAAGTGCAAGGAGGATCCCCGCGCCTGTTTTGTGCGGCACATTCCTTTGCTCCATTTGCCCAGTAGTGCAGCCAATCGCAGCGCTTTGTTTGAAGACGTTGATGAGCCCGAATTGTCACGTGACAGATCGCGTAGTCCTGCAGTCCGTTTCGATGTCTACTTGTTTTTTTGCGTTATGTTTCGCTTTCATGTCTAGCAATGTGTGTATGCGTGAAATGGAGAGAAAGAGAGAGTAGGAGGCGAGTCACTTGCGACGTGGCTCACCGAATCACCGAATCCCCGTACTTGGCGCTGGCTTGCGCGGCCATAGACTTGTCAGGCCGACTGCTTACATCAGAACGGAATGGATCAACGTAGTAGAAGACAAACGCGGCGCCCACAACAGAGATACCAAGGAAGGCGTAATTCAGTCCCTCAGCTCGATTAATGACGGTGCGGCCCACCTGGTGGAGTTCAGTCGGGACTTGCTGGGCGTGAGGGTTTTTAGGGAACTCGGAGAACATCGACTCGATATCGTTTTCGCTCTTGTCACGTTCATCCTTGATTTTATCGTAGAATGTGGCGCGGCTGGCGTACCAGGCCGAGCACGCGAGTGCTCCGGCTTCGTTGACGCGAAGAGAGCGGAAGGCCCGCATAGTGATCACAATAGCAGCAACAGTAACAGCAACAACAAAAATGTGAGAACAGCGTGCGCACGCCGTGACAGTAAACCGAAATATACAAGCGCGCACACAAACACAACACTGTTGAAATAGAGATTCACAGAGAGGGGAGGGAGGGGTAGGAAGGGTGTGAGCGTGGCAAACGGCAAAAAAAAAAACGGAAACTGAAAACAGGAGCAAACATGAAAACCAAATGTAGGATGCTCCGTTGTCACAGCGTGCAGTGCGGTAGTGACACATGCTGTCCACGCATTCATTCGGTTCATCTTTGCCGTACAAGCTGCTCGTGCAACACAGGCAAAAGTGACTGAGATAGAGAGAGAGGGTGTGAAACAGTACTGCAAAAGTTGCACTTTGGCGCTCTCTCTCTCCCTCGAAGTGTTTGTCGCTTTCTTTTTTTTTTTCGTTTGAGTATGTTTGTCTATGAAATGTAAACGTCAACGGAGCAGGTATGGTGAGCTTGTGGGACGAAGAAGAAAAATGGGGGAAGCCCACCACCAGCAACAACAGCAATAACGTCCATCTGTCTGTATGCGGGCGAGAGGAGAAAATCAAGAACACCAGAGCACAGCAAGCGAAACGGGGCTGACATGGATCAAGCACATACACACACACACACACACACGTTCTGCACAGAGAATCTATCGCTCATTTATATATATTTCCGGTTCGTGTTGTTTACATGTGCGTGTTTGCCGTGCTCACCAAGCTCACCGTGCCATGCAGTACAGTGCAACCCCGTGGGGCTCTGTCATGTGTACTCGAGGCGCCGTGCCTTGCCCTTCGAGTCGGTGGGTGCGTTCTGAAGGCCCTCCATGTGCTGCTCAATGTATGTGCGTACGGTCAAGAGAGGGTTGCCCTCCTGAATCATGCTGGCCATCGCCGCATCTAGCTGGCGCATCTGCGAGTCCACGAGATCCTTGATGCGCACAAGGCTCGCTTCTTCAACGCCTTCCGACTTGCCGCACGACTTGGCTACTCGGCCGCGCATCTTCTCCACCTCAAGCTTCAGCAGTGCACCAAGAGCCTGCACGTCCTCGAGCTCCGTGTTCAGCGTCTGCACGCACTCGGCTGCACTTTCCTTCAGTGAGGCCTCCGCCTTGCGGATGACGGTCATGTCCTCCCTAAAGTCGGCCTCGAAGCTGTCGCGGTCGCGCGCGTTGAGGCGTCGCATCGCCTCCGTCTTCTCACGCACCTGGTCGGCCGTGTACTGCAGACGCTCAACCTGTTCTTTGCGGTAGCGATCCGCCTTGATGGCGGCGGCGCGGTGGATCTCCTCCAGCGTGCCGCCGTCGCCCTCGCGCTGCCGACTGCTCTTCAGTGACGAGGACGCTGGCGCAGGGAGACTGGCGTTGGACGAGCGCTCCGCCATTGGAATCCGCCCAGACGCAGCGCGACTCGCAGCGACGGTGGTGTCATCATCATGGGTGTCGTGGTCGTCGTCGCGCCTGTGCGACGACGATGCGGACGGTGCGGTTGGTGTCGGCATCACGTGCTGCACCACACGCTTCGGTGCCGTGCGCTTGCGATCTGCAATCCACTGGTGCACGCTCGACGAGCGAATCTGGGCCAGAGTCGACTGCGTCAGAAAGATGAGCAGCGTGTCCTCGTCGCTCCTCTGCATCACAGATGCCAACTTCGGTGGAATTGTGTTGAGACGCAGGGTCAGCTTGTGGTCCTTGGAGAGCTTCACGGAGCGGATGTGTTCGTAAGGCACGGTGAAGCTATCGCCGGTGCCACCGGGGAGTAGCACGACAAGCAGCAGCGGGGAGAAGTACAGCGTGGTGTGACTGCAGACCTCTGAGCTGCCGGCCTCCATGCGGAGGATGGTGTAGGGAATGATGCGGGACGCGTTGTGCTCCGCGTTGTAGTTGTCGAGCAGTGTCTGAATACTCAGCAAAAGTGTCGCGTCGTTTGGCAGTTCCATGATGCCTCGGCGGAGATCCTCATCCATCCGTGCTTGCGCGAGCACGGTGTGATTGTGAACGTACAGCCGAAACAGAATCTCCACGCACTGCATCTGAAAGAACAAGTCAGAGGACCGCTCTAAACTAGCCGCGATTCGGCTACACTCGACGCTCAGACGGTTCTTGTTTGCCTTTGAACCGCGCAGGAGAGTGATGATGGCGCTTGCGCAGTTGCGGTGCATGCGGTGATCGTCCTGGTGCTGCGCGTCATCGCTGATGAATTCGACGAGGACAGGTCCCAGAACCGCGCCGAGCTTCTCCTTCAGCAACGACGATCCACACACACACTGCAGAGCATCGAAGAACGGCTCGACGTCGAACTGCAGACGAAGCTGCGCATTCACACGTGACAGGATCTGAGCCGTCAGCTCACAAAAAAGGTCCAGGCGAATGCCCTCCTCGGCGCGCGTGAGGAGTTCCCTGCACAACCTCTCTGGTTGCAAAGCTGATGCCTGTGTGAGAAGCAGGAGAAAAATTTCAAGTGGGCGCGGCTGCCTCTGACGAATGCAGTACAGACACCTCTTCAGTATTGTTTCGAGCTCAGAGGTGACGACAGAAATGTCACCAGCCGTGAGCACAGGGCACGTCACAAGCTCATCCACCGGTCGGTGAAGAGTGTCTTCGATTGTGGCCATGGCTGATGATGCGTGTATCTATATGTAGCACTAAATTCTGTTGGGTGACAGTAATGACGGCGCACGAGCAGAACAGAAAAACAAGAAGGTCTCGCACAAAAGGATCTAGATAATATGCGTGATGATGCCACAGTGACGACAACGAGCTGAAGCCGGCACTGAAAGAAAAAAAAAGATCAAGAGCAAGAAGCCAGGCAAAGGGAAGTGGGGGGGGGGGTCATCGTCAGAAAAGTGAGCAAGAGCGCGTGTGTGCTCGAGGCGAGCCGAAAGCAAAAGCGTTTGTCTGCTTTAGGGGTGGGGGTGGCTGGGAGGAGAACGTGACCAGACGTTGTACGACACGTGTGGGTGCCAATCTCATTTCCTCTGTCCAGTTTTTTTTTATTATGGCTTGATGATGATGATGGCAAGCGGCGCTGATCACTCTTGCAACGATTCAACTAAGCGTTTCAAGTTTGGCACCTCAAAAAAAAAAAAAAGCAGCGCGCAAACCTAATCGAGAAATCAACCACGACATAAACTAGCAAGGAAAGGAAAAAAAAACGGGTGTGAGAGAGAGAATGGCAATATAACTGAGAACGCACCGGCGAGAGTTCCAAGACAAACCAAAACAGACGATAACTGAAAGCTCACATGTGTGTCCGTTGAGCCTCACGTTACGGTTGGCTGCTGTGTTTACGTCGGGCATGCTACAGGGAGACGCGGGACACCACATAGGTTCAAGATGCACACAGTCACGCTGTAGGAGACGAGAGCCGTCGCGAACGAGGGGGCGACGTCAAAGATGAAGTACACTATGAGCATGGGAAGTGTCATCGCCTCCCGGCGTCTGAGAAAATGGGAGTACAAGTTGCTAATGTGAATCATGATGCACACAAACGACGGTTGAATGCTGGCACCCAGGTCACTGCAGGGACTCACTAGGAAGCAGTGGACAGCTGCTATCAGGGAGCTGGTCACGATGACTTTGACAAAGTTGAGCGGGCCAAAGAATGAACGGTGGTGGGCGGCTGTGTATAAGCGGACAAACCATGTGGAGAACAGTTCCAGATGGGGAGGTCCCCTTGAAGATGGTGACGATTGGTTTTCTGCGTTTGGCGAAGAAGATGTTGTCGGTGGCGCTTGCGAGGAGAGCGAGCCTGTGGGTGGAAATGGGGTAGGCTCACGGCCTTCCTTCACAGTGGTTGGAACGACGTGTGCCGAATGAGAGGAACTTCCACGTGCACGAGCCGCAACTAGGGGGGGTTCATCAGTTGGTTTTGACGGTGCAGGTTCCAATGACGACGAGCTATCCGCCTTCAACTCTGGGTACTCCAGCTCAAGCTTTTCCAATTCGTCGTCAATCATAGAATCCCTCGCATTCTTTGCACTCAGATCAGCCTGCTCACGACGCAAGATTTTATACCTGCGCTTCGCACGCGTCAATGCCACACTGGAGCTCATAACCTTTGATTTTAATGTTCACGGCCACAACAGGAATAACAAAAGATGTCACCACGGAGAGCCACAGCGGATCTGTAGATGTGCGTGGAGAGACTGAAAGCACGCACCCGTGGTCTGCAGAAAAGCAACGAAAACAAACAGATGAATAGTAAGACTGACAGATGGCCGCTGCAGCGCGACAGCTCGTACATGTTTGAGGGGGGAGGCAGAGAGGAGAGGAAGGGAGGAAGGATGTTATTGGACACACACACGCGTAGACTCCCGTGTTGGCAGAAACTTCGACGACAAACGAGCAATATCACTGCGCACAACTGAGATGGTGGGCAGCGAAGAAGAAAACAACGCTTCTGGTTCACAGCATGCACATAGTGGAGGCGGCAGAGACTTACGAAAGCGCTGTCAATCTGCACACACACACACACACACACACGGCTGCTTTGTGGTATGTGTTGATGGCTTCTACGCGGCTTCACCTGTTTGCATGCGACACGGTCCATCTGTGACTGAATAGTCGCGGGTGTTTTGTTTTTCAGGAGTTTTTTGTTGTTGTTGCCTCGGCTTTCAGGTATCCTTTTGATAGGTTTCCCATTGGAATGATTGGGAACAGGGCAATATGGCTTTTTGTTGTTGTTGGGGATCACAGACACTATTTTTGTTGAAGATTGTAGCAAATGGACGGTCAAACGCACGCGGCACCATCAACAACAATGAGATTCGCTTTCATGTGTGTGTGTGTCGACGCTTCACGGTCACGAGTCTCTGCCCTTTCTTCGTATTTCATTTTTCTCTTTCGTTCACCGATAATTTTTTCAAAGAGCACTCACTGTTCGTGATGAGTTTTGGTTCACTGCGTCGCCTGCCTTCTGGTGATGGTCCACAGCGAGCGTCAGCAGATCGCCACTGTTTGGGCTGGCCGAAAAGGCGGTTGGCAGACGCACACAGCCGCGGATCATTCGATATCGCCTGAGCGAGACGGCCAAGTAGGAGCCGAGACAGTGCCTTCCTCTTACGAGATGCTCTTCTTTGTGTCTTCCTTGTCAGCAATCTGCTTGACGGGCTCCTCCTTCTTGAGCATGGACATGCCATACCCCCAGCGGACCAAGGTGCAGGCCTGCACAGCAGAGTTTGTCATGTGGCATGCGAACAGTGGGTAGTTCGCGGGGGAAATGGCAACGGACCAGCGGACGAAGAGCGCACTATAGACACAGAGAATGGATGTCATGAGTGGATCGATATCCTGGAGGGGGCGTGTGGGGAAGTTCATGATACCAGCGATCGGAATCAGCCAGTTGGCAGCCGCGCCGGCGTAACCAATATAACGAACAAAGTTCTGAGACACCATGGTGAGGCAGTGATGGTAAACGAGTTGTCTTGATGCTTTTTTTTCTTCTTCGTCGGCTGTGAAGGTCGAATCAACAGAGAGGAAAAGATCGAGTGTACAACGCGAGAGAAAAAAGGAAGCGGTTGATAAAGTGATGTTAGGGGGGTTCCGATAGCAACTGCATAAATAACGTAAAGAGAGAGGGCAACAGGGAGAGAAACCAATGTGGCGAATGAGGAGTGATGAAGGATGAGTAAGAGAGGATAAGTTGTAGATGCGGTGTGTCAACGTGTGTATTCGCAAAGAGACCACAGTCAGGATCTGGAATGTCACAAGAGGGTGCATCGCTTCTGCGCCGATAACCAGGCAGAAAAAAAAAAGAAGGGAGCCCGTTTGCACACGCCCACACATCTTTTTTTATATATATATGGGGCACTCGTGTATGGAATCACGAGATTAGTCCCTGGGACATGCATACCCATTAACGGAGTGGCGTGTGCACATCATTTTTCATTCTTGTATTTCACATTGTTGTTTTTGTCCTCCTCATGGGACTTCAGTTGCGCGCTAGCTCGGACAGAGACCAACCAATATCGGCCATCAGTGGTGGAGGAAAGAAATATCCAGTCGAACCAAAGTACTTGCCATAGGATACTGTCTTTTCCACGCTACGCATCACACGTGCTGGTGCGAATGCACGTGGCTTTCCAACGACTTGAACACTGAGTGTCATTTTGGGCGAGTCCGGTGAAGTTTCCAGCTGAACCGCCAGTCGCTTTCCCACTAGTTTGGTGAGTGCGCGTTCGTTCGCTGAGCCTTCTCGCGGAACGATGGTACCGGATCCCAGGAAGATTTGGTTACTGCGCTGTTGCAGCCACGATTGCAAGGTGTACACGGCGAGCAAAACAAAAAAACCGCCCACCAGCGGCCACGCCAAGCATGTGTACGATTTTGAAATAAAAGCTGCGGATATACCCCACGCGGCAAGTCCTGCTCCAATCAACAACTGCTTGCCTGAAGTCGGCTCATCCTCGACAACGCCCTCGTACGCGAGATACTCCTGGATGTTCGCGGCCAGAGCGTGCCGAACGCTGCCGAGATCATTGGCACGGTACTTGCGTACTTGCTTACTCTGAAGCTCGTACCCAAAAGTGTACGTCGCGT
This sequence comes from Wallacemonas sp. MBr04, assembly GCA_030849635.1. Lineage (NCBI taxonomy): Eukaryota > Euglenozoa > Kinetoplastea > Trypanosomatida > Trypanosomatidae > Wallacemonas > Wallacemonas sp. MBr04. Next base: position 65,981 of record JASANR010001499.1, on the reverse strand, counting down.
CAGACATGGCTAGCACCAACAACAACGAAAAAGTTAATCGACTGAGCTCTCAATACAGGCCCAGCGGGAAAAAAAACTGAAAAGCTTCTGACTACAATGATGAGACGATCGATGCCACAAGAGCGCACGAACGAAAAAAAAAATATGTCCGTGTGTGTGAAACAGAAAGAGATGTAGGGGGATGGTGGGGGAAAAAATTGTGCCGATATTGAAATGACGAGAGTGATAGCTCAGTTTTGTAGTACGACGAACAAGACAGACAACAGGTTTCAGCAGCAGCGCTCACACACTTCGTTGAACCAAAAGGAGGAAAGATAACCGCCATTCCATTGTAAAGCAGCTGTGGTTAAAACTGCTTTTTTTTTATATCTCTTGAGACACCTGCAGTTGTTTGTGATTCGTTGCGCCACGCAGGAGGTAGGGCATCTTCAATATCACGCAGGCCTGTTTGCGCTCAATCCACGTGATGCAATCAAGAGCAACGAGAAGTGGAGTACACAGGAATTGAATGGAGCGGGGGATCTACAATTTTGTATTTTTTTTGTAGGGAATGTCAATAGGACGAAAATATGCGGTGAGGCAAAGAAAAATGAGCCAAAGTGGAGGAAACAAGAAAACAACGATCGTGCCAAGGAAATCTCAATTTGTGAGTTCCTTCAGGGGCCAAAATTGAGCATGCGCACACACGAACACTGGTACACCAGTCCCACACTAGCACACACCGCAAACACGTAAAAGAAGGACAACCGGGAAAATGCAACAGCTGCATTTTTGAGAAGGGACCAACAACAGAGACCCGAACGACATGCACACAACGGATTGAAAACAGCAAAGGTGAGTGTATGTGTGCACTGTTTCTTTTCATGTGTGCGCTTGTGAATTTTCATGAGCTGAACGCACGAGAACGTGGGGATGCAAACACTGCTTTGGTTATTTCGTTGGCACGGACGCGAGAAAATACCAAACAGCTACACAAGTACCACAAGCCGAGCAAAGGCACACCATTACGGAATTTCCAAGGTTCGCAAGTGCACGGAGGTGGGCTGGTTCTTGTAGCCACCGCGACCAAGTGCCCAGTCGTACGAATGCGCGTATGCCACGAGTGACCCATCAGAGCTGAGGTCACCAGCAGCAATCGGGATGGGATCGTTCTTTTGCTTGACCTGACACGGGTGCGAGAATATTTGCGACTTTTGGTTTTTGTCGATCACGGAAAGGGAGCCGTCACCACCACCTGTCACGAAAATGGGCTTGGTCGGGTGAAACCGGCAAAAGTTCGTTTGGTGGAACATGAATACACCGTGATCCTGCGACGTGTGTGTCTTGAAGGTGCAGCCCTGTTTTGACTGGGGGTCCATCGCGATGAATGAAACGCGACCTTCCGCCGAGCCGATCGCTACGCCATCCATCTGTGGGGAGCTGGAGACGCAGCGAATACCGAACTGGACAAAGCTAGTCGGGGAAACCTGACCCACTTTGGTCATGTTCTGCATATTGTAAAGGTGGACTGTCCGGCCCGTCGCCACAGACATCATCGGCGGTCCGCGCTGGGCATCCATGTCGAAGATTGGCTCTCCCAGGTTGTCTTCTTTGATTGGGTTTTGCTGACGGAGGTCCCACCATCGGAGCTTTCCATCCCAGCTGCCCGTGATGAGCGTTTCTGTTCCGTAGGTATTCACGTACGCAAGACAGCTGATCGGTAAATCGTGGCTTGCCACTACCTGGGTCTGGTTCGTCTGAAGATTCCACATGGACGCCGTTTTGGAGCAGCCGCCGAAAAATGCCCGTCCATCATTTGAGAAGCTGACGTCTAACAGCGGCGCACCACTGTTCGTCTGCCACATCGGCGTCGACGTGGGGAGACCATTAGCGAGACCGACCTGCCAAACCGAGCACGTGCCGTCCCATGCCGTGACACCAAGCAGAGGCAGTGGGCAGTCCTTTGTGGAAAAGCGTATGCGACTCACGCAGTCCGTTGTCGTGCCTTGCAAAACGTGATCATTGCGGCCGAAAGAGCCTTTGTTGGGGGCGGTGTTGTACGGTCGCATGTGTCTCAACTTGTATATCTCGATGCTGCTTTGTTTGCTGCGCACTAAACTGTTTTTTTTTTTCAGAAATTCGTGTTGTTTTTATTATCTCTCGCGTGTCGTATTTTTTCCTGTTGTCGTTGACGTTTTTTTTTGTGTGTTGGGGCGGGGTGTTTGAGGGGCGGGGTGTGTTGTGGGCTGATGTTCCAGTTTGGTGTGTTGTGCGGGCGGGGAATTGGGGGCCTGTTCGGGGGCGGGGGGCAGCTGCGTTCGGGGACAGTGCACCTCCGCCCCCGCACAGCCACCGCACCGACCACCCCCTCCCCCAACCCTCGAACGCAACCCCCCCCCCCCCACACACACCAAAAAGCAGCGATACGGCGATGCTGCGCGTCACACGGAGATGCCAGGCATGGGCTCTCCCCGGGAAGCTCAAGCAAGTTACCATGAAGGAGGCTGTTGTCCAATACGGCGTTCCAGTGGCACTGTATTATTGGATCACAAACGAGATGATCGTTTGCGTGCTCACCTACTTGCTCCATTTTGGCTACTTCGGCAAAGAGGACCTCGTCGGGTTTCTCGACCGCGTTGGCGCGTCCAAGTACATAAAGCTGGACACCGTTGAGACCAAAAGCTGGTCGTTCTTCGATGGCAAGTTGGTGATCAGCGCGCGGCTGGTCGCCAACTTTGTCGCAGCGTCTCTGTTCATGACACTCTGGACGCCGCTCCAGGTCCCCATTTGCGTCGCCACGTACCCTGCGCTAAGAAGAGGGTGGCGTCGACTTCGCGGCCGCACTGGCTAATGCTAGTCGGGCAGCTAATCCCGCAGCACAGGAAAACGATTACTAACATGAACCACCACATATATATACATGTATACATACAGCCGATCAAGCAAAACTTTGGGGCATTTCATAGTGGTCACACCCGAGCCTTTCTCTCAGATCACCTGAAGTTCAGCCACGTTACTGTTCCCAAGCGCCGCTTTCTTTTCCTTTCGACTTCGCACATTCTTGGTCGCGTGCCAGTGCTACACATTTGACACAAACTTTTTATCACACTTCTCATCTCAGCATCACACCTTTTCATTCTCTCTTTTCTGCTCCCTGTTTGTTCAGCTCGGTTTACCCTCGTGCTCTCCTCTTTTTTTATTCTTGGTTGTTAGCGAGCTTTTTCAGACCCCCGCCTCATATACCGATGGCTTCTGCGATCAATGCCTTCCTGGCCAAATGCGTTGAGCGCCTGACGAACAAAACGGAGCCCCTCACCGCGGTCATGGGGAACGAGGGCGGCGACATGGACAGTGTGGTTGGATCCATTTACCTCGCAATGCTGTTCGACATGTGTCCGTCCTTCCGCGTCACCAATCCTATTCCAGTGCTCAATTTTCCCGTTGAGGATATCCCGCTGCGGAATGATGAGAACATGCTCTTCCGGGAGGTTGGGCTCGACCAAGCGCTGCTCATCTCCACCCAGAAGAGTGAGTCGAACGTTGGCCACCACGTTGATCTGGACAAGAGCTGGTCTGTCGTCCTCTACGACCACAACAAGCTGATGGACAGCCAGAAGGACCTCGGCGGCTCTGTGATCGGCATTGTGGATCACCATTTCGATGAACAGCTATACAAGGACACGACGGACCGCATCCGCATCTTGCGCACGGTCGGTTCTGCGTGCACACTGGTCTCTGAACTCTACAAATCCTCGGGGCAGCAAGTACCCTGCGCCAAGTTGCTTTCCGCCGCCATCATCATTGACACATCGAACTTCAGGCCAGAGCAGAAGAAGGTGACGCCGTTCGACGTGGAGGCGTATGGCTGGCTCTCCTCCCAGTTCGATGAAGAGATCGACACAGATGCCTACTTCAAAAAGCTGCACGACTGGAAGGACGACATCTTTTCCCTTACAGTGGAACAGAATCTGCGACGGGATTACAAGCACTTCGGCTACCCATGCGCGACACTGCAGAAAACACTATCGACAGGCATCGCCAGCATCCCATGCTCGTATCCAAAGTTTCAGGACCACTTCGATGAGAAGGGCATCTTCCAGGACTGCACCCACTTCCTTGAGAGTCGCAAACTTGATGCGCTCCTGATCGCATGTGCGGGTAAAGTCAAGGGCGAGCACACGCGCCACGTGTGCTTCTTCGCCACACCAAAGATCCTCCGTGTCTTTGAGGATTTTGCCGAGTCAAGCCCTGGCGGTTGCACCTTCACCAATATTGCCACCATCTCTCTTGACGGGAACAGGCGGTTCCTCGCGTATGTTCTGAGCGACTCGTCGGTTTCACGCAAGCGTCTTGCGCCTGCACTTGGCGCGTTCCTGGCAAGTGGCACAGCGAGCGAACTGTAGACATGATGATGAGGATACGAAAACAAAAAAAAACAGATGGAACTGTTGCAGTGCTGCAATGCACTCCCAGATCCATTTCGTTCTCTGCGTTTGTGTGTTTCTCTTTTTTTTTGTCTCAGATGAACACATTTTTCTCCCTCTCTTCATGATCTCCTCTTTCCACGCGCTGCGTTCCACACCAGAAGTCACGAAACAACCGTAGCTAAACAATTCCAAAAGTTTTTCACGACTCAGCTCTAATCTGTGCATGCACTCTTTGGTAACCCAGACCGCGTTGAGGCGCCGGGCTCCAGATGCACAACCCTCACCATTCGAGATTCATACGGGCCATTTCTCAGCAAACAATTTGTTCCAGTTAAGTGATGATACCACCTGTCCACCACTTCGATCACGCCCTCTCCTCCTCTGTGTGTGCACCTCTCCCATCAAACTCCATTCCTCTTCCCCCTCTCTTCTGATATTGCTATCCTCCACTATTCTTCTTCTTCTCCTGTTGCCTGATGCAGTTACACCCCTATCCCCTCTCTCACCCCTCTCTCTCGTTTTATTACAACACAAAACATCACTCCCTCGCAAGCGCACACAATGACGCGTGGCAACCAGCGTGACCTCGCCCGCGAAAAGAACCAGAAGAAGAGCGCCGACAAGGACAAAGGCAAACGCGACGACGGCCTCTCTACCGCCCAGCGCAAGGAACTTGACGCCGAGCGCATGCGCCAGAAGCAGGCCGAGGCCGAACAGCGCAAGAACGGTGGAGGATGACATATTGCAAGTAGACATCGTGCACAGGCAGTGGTCCGTTCCCGATCCTGCCGTTCTTCTCCTCTTTGCTTAGCCACACATCCGCACACGCGGTCTAGCTTCTCCCTTTCTTTCTCTGTCTCTCTCTCTCCCCCCCCATTCCCCCCCCTCCCCACACACAGTATCCAAATAATTAGGTACTGATACTTGGATAAAAAGAAGACTGTATTCCGCGTTGAAATATCGCAAATCATTCATCCCCAATTTTTCCCTTGTTACTTCGTCCGGCACGAGTGAATCAATCTCCTCACGCATAGGTGAATTGTGAAACAAACCGAAATACTCCACAGTGAATATCACACAAACAGTACAAATGGTACGCGACCCCCCCCCCCTGCGTGCTTAGACCGAGACGTATGTGAGAAGCTGTGCTTGGGCATTGTTCACGTAGACGCGGTACTGAGAAGTATGCGCCATTTGTTTTTCCTTTTCACAACTTTTCGTTGTTCGCGGTCAAGCTTTCGCTGTTTTTTTCTTTGCGGTCTCGCTGATGGCTCTCTTGACTGCACCACTGTTCCATCGTGGCAGTGCTCAACAGCACATATCGAACGCGACTTCGACTCGCACACGCGCCACACTGCACTTTCACTCCTTTCACTCTTTTTTGCCCCTCCCTTTTTCGCTGCTTCGCGTTCTTCCGTACTCATTTCCCTGCTCCTTATTCACTTTAGTTCCTGCTCGTTGAGCCACAGATACTCTTAGCGTTTCGGGGTTGGATCAGAGGCAGCTGACATTGGGTTGCCATAACGAGTGCACTCACAGCATCCTCTCTTTATCTTACACACACACATAGTAACGCATACTGGCTTCCTCTTTCCTACTCTGTGATGGCTGCGTACGACAAGTCTGACCAGATCGGCTATGATGCCCTGGATGAGGCGGTGAACCGGGAGCTCGAGGAGATGGTGGCGCGAACCCCACCGAATGTCGTGCGCAACTTGCAGCACCGTGTCCACGACGGCATTCTCCAACGCATGAAGGAGGAGACCACCCGCAAGTGCTTCCCGTTCATCTCCAAGTACGAGAAGTGCGTAAACGAGCAAAAGTTTTACGACATGAAAAAATGCTATCCGCACCGTGATGCCATGAACGACTGCGCACAGGAAGTGAACCGTGAAGATGTGTATCAGCGTTACCGCGTCATGTACCTCCACGGCGAGCTTCTCCGCTACCACGAGCAGCGTATGGCTGGCCGCATGGAGGTGTTCAAGGCCACAGCGCCTGAGGCTATTCGTGCGTGGAAACCGGACTACGCTCCGAAGTACGCGGAGATGATGGAGGATCTGGGCGTGCAGCCGAATGTCGAGTCATCAAAGAAGAGCTGAGGATGCTCCGACGCACACCTCTGACCTTCTCACTCAGACACGTACACACAGAGACTTCACAATCAAGTAAGTGCTCCAGCACACACACAAAAAAAAACCATAGAACCAGTCAACACCATTGGTTCACAAATACACAAAGAAACGACGAAAAAGTAATGAAACGTTCTCTTTTTATTTCACAGGGTTGCTGCATCTCACCAACGCGGTGAGCTTTCTTCTCTTTGCTCTGCATTTTTCTCTCCGCAAGAAAGATAATCACAGACATCTATCTATGCCACCTCACGGACAGGGCATGTGTTGGCGTGACCTTCACACCCGCATGGATCGGATCAGAATGTGAATCAGGGCACACACACGCACTCCCACCGAGAGCCATCCCCACAGAGACGGACTGGCCAGATGCGTTCAAGTGAGACGTGTTCCTCACGAAGGACTTTGTTACATTTTGACTACACGTACCCCACGCACTTCAAGCTGTTCACCCCTCTCAACGTTTCCGTGTTCTCTCTTCCACAATTTTTTCTCTCTCTGTCTCTGTTGTTCGACCTTCTCTGCACGACAGTGGCTGTTCTCTTTGCGACGCACAATGCGGCGCAGATTTCTTTTACTCGCCTGGCGGCCACCCTTTCTGGATCACGCCCCGGACCTCCCGACGTTGCAGCCTGCACGACAGCCCGTCGAACTGCAAAAACGACAGCCCAAACCGCTGTCACTCAAGGCGCGCGAGGAGCTGGCCAGCCGGTCAAATGACATGCAGTACCATGTCGTGACGCAGGAGTGGTTTGGACAACGTGTCGATGACTTTCTCACACAACACCACCCCGAGTGGGACTACAACACCACACGGAAGCTGGTGGAGCAGGGCCACATCTACAGGTACCGCAAGAACGGCAAGAAGCGGTTTACACGTTTGTCAGATCGCCTGGAGTTTGACGAGCTCCTCGTTGTGCCAACCTCCAGCATGTGGATGAATCAGCTCAGTAGCGATGGCGACACCACCTTGCATGACGCACCAGGTGCTCACGCGACACCCAAGTTCCGTCTCTCGGCGGAGGCAATCGAAAAAGCCCACGAAATGGTGCTCTTCAAGAACGAACATGTTGTTGTCATCAACAAGCCCAGCGGCCTCCCGATGATGCCGACGAATAATCCGCTTGACATGAATGTGGCCGACCTCCTACCTGCATGGAAGTTCACCAACAGCCAGAAGCCAATCGTGTGCCACAATCTGGACACGGAGACGAGCGGGTGCGTCGTCCTGGCACGCACAAAGAGTGCCCACCGCATGCTTGGCCGCATGTTCGTCAAGCGCGTCGTCCCCAACAGCGTTTACTGGGGCTTCTGTGTCGGAAAGCCAGTCGTCAACTACGGTCGCATTCGGATGCACTTCGAGATCCAAAAGGGCGACCACGGCAACATCATCGTCGCCCGCCCGTCCCCGACGCCGAACTCGAAAGTAGGAATCGCAGAATTTGTGGTGAACGCGAGTGCCCTGGAGTTTGGCAGCTTTGTCTCGTTTTACCCGCTCACGACGCGCCGCCATCAAGAGCGCATCATGGCCGCACACGCTCTCCGCTGCCCACTCCTGGGCGATGCCAAGTATGGCGGTGAATCGGCGTTCCCGCAATCCCTCTCACTCTTCTGGGACCCGGAAGACAAGTCTGTTCCACTCCACCTCCACCACCGCAAAATCCAGCTTCCGTACAAGAACGGCGCCGGTGAGTTCATCTGCGTCACCGCACCTCTTCCGTCTTACATGGAGAAAACATTCAAGCGCCTTGGGTGGCCTTGCGACGCGGACGACCCACTAATTCCAGGGTAAGTGTTTGCACGCCTTGCCCTTCTCCCACCTCCTGCCCTGACGCGCGCTGGCTGCTTTCATCACACCAATTTTTCTACTAAAACCCTCTTTTCACACGGAACACCCACTCAAACAGCGTTGGCAATGCAAAAACCACTAGTCGTTCCCTCCTGTCGAACTTCCCCACCTCGCACCCTCGCCCCGCCCCATTTGTTCGCCTGTGTGCGAATGCCTCTCACGTGCGGGCGGCGTAGGTGACCTCCCTCTTCGTGGTTTGCCTCCACACCATGTTGTGCTTGCCTGCCACACTGTCCCCTTCTTGAAATGGGCTGCACATCTTCCATACCCCTTCTCCACTTCACTCGCTTCTTCTCTCGTCGTCCCTGTCATCATCTTTCTTCTCTTTCTGGGCTTCTCTCACGCAGTTGCGTTTTTCCACCAAAAAGGGACTTTTTGCGTCAGCTTTGTCATGATGGCTGGAGCCGCGTCCTTGACGGACCTGCACACGTCCAAGGATGGCAGCTTCCAGTACACCATTCAGCCATTCGACCGCGACAATGAAACACAGATAGCCTTCTTGCGCAAGCGCCTGTCGCGAGAGGTGCCTAGCGCGTATTCGAGTTTCTTGAGTGTCGCGATGGATGCTGAGCGGTCTGTGGTGTTGCTCGCGCTGCGTGCCAATGAGGAGGCGACGCCTGCGGGCTCGCCGCTTTCATCCGCCAGTGACGACGCCGGAAAGCCGATCGGACTCGTCATCTTTGATGTGTCTATCCTTCCCAGAACAGCCGTTGCGGCGTTGCTCTGGACCTCCGTTCTACTCGAGGCGAGCGGCGTCGGCGTCGGCTCGCGGCTTCTCGCAGAAGGCGAGCAAGACGTCAAGTCACTTGGGGCCCGTGTGGTGGAGTCGCCAGCGCGGTGGCTCAACGACTTTTGCCTTCACGTGGGGTACGCCCGGTGCACAAATCCCGTCTACTACTCCACCGTCTGTGCGGCCAGAAAGAACCTGATGAGCAAGCCAACGTCGGCTGCTGCTACTACTGCTGCCCCAGTGATCACCCGTCCACAACGCCCACATTCACACAAGGCGGCCACGCCCACGAGCCGGGCCACCAAACAGCAGTCAACCGCACCCCACACGCGCGCCGAGAAGAGACCACGTGAGGAGACAAAGCCAGCCGTGTCGTCGTCGTCAGCCAAGAAACGGCGGAACTATGTGAGCCCTCCGAAGAGGACCACTGCAGAAACGAAACCCAAGCCGACCAAAAAGGTGACAGTCGCGCCACCGTCAAGCGCGGAGTCATCGTCACGGTCATCAGCGGCCTTGACTTCATCCTCTTCATCCTCAGCGTCATCGTCTGGTGACGACGACGAGAGCGAGGACGATGTGCTGTACGAGATTCCGGATGTCCCAGAGGTGATCGCCTCTGGCCAGGCTTTCCTGCGGCTGGCCTCACCAAGCGACAAGAAGGCGTGGTGGAATCTCATCCTCGCCTCGACTCAGTACAACGTTGGTGGAACAGAGCTGCTGCCCTCCACGCTCGACGCGGCGTTCCGTGTGGTGGCCGTCCGGCAGACCGACGCCGCCCTTGTGGGGCTTGTGGCGATGCAGGAGGACGGCTGGATCACTTTCTTGTGTGCCGACATGTCATACCAGCACAAGGGCCTCGGCTCCTTCTTGCTGTTTGTCGCACTCGAGTGGGCGCGTCGTCATGGCTTGCCGTCTGCTTCTCTCTCGCCGTTGAAATTCTCGCTTGTGCGCTTCTACAGTCGCTGGGGATTTGTGGAGGACGGCTCCACAGTCAGCAAGAAGAAAAAAACATACCACGCTGGCGATGCCATCACGATGACCCGTACCTTTGACCCCACGTTCGCGCTGATTCCGAACGGCGCCACGCTTCAGCGGTATATCTGCGACTACGACCCGTCCACGGAGGTCACACCCCAGGACGGGCGGACGTACTACTGGTACTACCCGAAACGCGAGACAAAAGAATCACGGCGGGAAACTGGCCCGACCGCGCCGGCACCGTTCACTCCAATGAAGAGCGCGGGCGACAGCGACAACAGCAGCAGCAATGATGGTGGTACACCGTTCTCCAAGAAGATTCGAACGCTCTGGTCGTGGAGCAACTTGTTGTTGAAAGCATAGAACGACAGTCAGTACTATCGCCTGCCCGCTTGACATTTCGTTACCCACCCTTCCCCTCACCATCTCTTTCTGCATTTTTTCCCCGTTTGTGCCCAAATCTCCTGCTTCTCTTTTTTTTTTCTTGTCCGATATGGATGAGGGAAGCGGGAGGGATGGGTCGAGATGTCTGGCAGCCTGCACAGAATAGAAAAACAACGAACTTTTAAACACCCCCCCTTTTTCATCCCACAGGGGACAACCCTGTGAGCAGAAGTGTGAACCACAATGGCGGTCTCTCCGTGTACCACCCAGATTTTTCGTTTACACACTTCTCTCTCCTTACTTCTCTTGTGCCTGGCTTTCAAGCGTGCTGTCTTCACGGCTTCGATCACTCTCCGGGATCGCAGTTGAGGCACCTGCAATGCGCAAGTACTCGTGATCTGGCAATTTGCGTGTGCTCAGGTATTGGCAGCCTCCAATGGCACCTGTCCACCCTCTAAAGATATTTCCCCATCCTCCTTCTCCACTTTACTTTTCACTTTCTCTCTTTCTCTCTTCTAGCAACAGAGCAAAACCACCGTGCAGCGTGATCTGGCCTCAAGCTTGGTTGACACAGATACGCACACTCTCTCACCCGCGAATACAAACACCAACCTTTTCCCCCCTCCTCGGGATCAATTTTTATTTGTATCTTTTCCATCGTCAATCAACACACACACACACTCTCTCGCTGTCTCATGCCCTTTACGGATGTCTATGGTGTTGAGCAGTTCCGTGAACTGGTGAATCAACCTGCGCTCACCGTCGTGTACTTCTCGGCTGTGTGGTGTGGCCCGTGCAAGACTATCGAGAAGGACGTGGAGAAGATGACATACGATTTCCCCAGCGTTAGCTTTGCGAAGGTCGACTCGGACAACAACTCCGAGATCGTCTTCAAGTGCAAAATCACGCAGATTCCCACGTTCATGCTCATCAAGGACGGCAAAATGCTGAACTACGTGATTGGGGCCGACGTACCACAACTCAAGACGAAGATCCGTGAGGCACTCAAGGCGTAGTGCGCGTTGGTATGTGCGTGTGCGTGTGAGCTGGTCTGCGTGCATCAGTGTGATGTCTGTTTTTTCTAGACAACGCAAATCCATCGCGACATCCGCCACCACTGGAGCCGCACCAGCTGGATTTCACGTTACACAACTATGAACATGGGTTGCGTGTATGTGCGTATGTGTGCTCCTATTTGTTTTTTTTTGTCTTTCTCCTCCCCCCTCCTCTTCCCACCACCATCTTGGCAGTCTATTGTGACTTGGGTGTGGGAATCGTTACATGCACCTCAATAGAGAGACACGCGGGTACGCTTCAAAGCAAAGCAAAACACATAGCGAAAGAAAAGCACCCCACATTTTACTAATCGCTTCAGGATAAGAGCTCACGGTGCTGATGATAGGACGCGCTTTGATGTCGCAGGATGGTGGCGCTGAACGTCGAGTCATCACGTACCTCTCGTCTACGCGTCCACTGCCGCGCCCACACCGTCTGGCTTCTTTGGTGTGAATTGGGTGACAGTCTGCCAACCCGGCTTTGATGAGAGAAACACCCGCATCCTGTCCGTGCACGTCATGCCGACACTGCTGCTATGCTGACCCCCTCCCCTTTGGCTTTCACTGCCAAACACCAATGAACATCGCCGCAGATACACCTTTTCTCTCACACCATCTTCCTTTTGTCTGCCTTCCTGTGCCACACCTTTTTCACAAGCGATTTTTTTTTTCAGAGGTCCCCACAACACTCCCTCTCCTTCCTTTCATATAAACACACACATCGGCCAACACCCGCATTTACCATCAGAGGGAATGTCCACCAACGCGGCACGCCTCAACCGACAGCAAATTCGAGAGCAGCAGGAGCTGAACAGGCAGCGCCAGCTCGAAGACGAGCACGCGAAGCAACAGAAGGAGGCCGCGGTGCAACGCACCAAGAACCAATACAGCCACGTCAAGGGCCATGGCTATGGTCGCGCAGGTGCCACGACCGGTGCCAGCGGTCCGTCTGACGATGTCGAGATCCGCGTGTACGTGCGGGAGTGCGACGCTGACAACGCCCAGCACTACCGCTACCAGGAGAGCGAGTCCGCTGCGCAGGCGCAGGGCACCGCTGGTGCAGTCAAGGCGCGCGCAGCAGGGGCTGCGGCACGGGCTCCCACCACACGTGCCCCGCCCACGACGACACGCCCGACTGTCTCGAATGGTGCGCGGCCGTCCGTCAGCGAGCCCACCGCCGAATCCCGCGGCAAGGTGCCCAAGTACTTGCAGCAGCGCAAGGCGGAGATGGCTGCGGAGAAGGATGCTGTTGCCTCCGAGGCGGAGCGTCAGCGTGAGCTTGCGAAGATCCCGCCAGGACATCGCCTCGTCTCCGAAACGGAGAAGGAAGTCACGCTCGTCAAGCTCGACGAACGCAAGAAGGAGCTGGAGACGGAGCTGGGCAAGATTCCCATGCGCTTTGACACCCAGACCATCCGCAACAAACGTGCCGCTATTGAGGATGAGCTGCGCCAGATTGAGGCCACGCACCTCAAATACAGCACGAAGAAGCCACTCTACATCCCACTCTCAGCATGATGACAATGACTGTGTCGTCCTCCTTTTCCCGTTCAAGTTATTCACGCACTGACGTTGCGTTTGCTTTCGTTTGTTTCTCTTCTCATGTACCACATTATTCATCATCATCACCACGTGATTGCCTGAACGTGTGAACCCTGCACGTGATATTCTGTGACTTTTTTTTTGATTTTGCCGCCTCTGTTTTCACCTCTCCCTTTTTGCCTATAGAGATAAAAAAAGTCAACAGTAATCGCGTGCTGACCAACCACATCCAACACTTTGAAACACATCTGTATGGCTTAGAGCCTTGGTGTGTGTTTCTCTCCCTTTTGTCTGCTCTCTGTGGTGGGCTCCTTTTTGATGCTCGCTGCCGCACCGTCTTCAAAGCGTACGGGAGCACACACAATGCTTTGCCGTTGTCACTGACCTCAGAGACACGCGCACAAACAGTTACATCGTCTACCTCCTTTTTTAAAAACTCTCACTGTTGCCTTCCCCGCACTCCCCTCCCGCTCTTTGGTGTTCTCTTCATCGTCCTTGGCAAGGCCGCAGCAACGCATCTTTCCTCCACAGTTTTTTTTTCTTGGCTAGATTAGACTTTCGTGCCACGTTCACTCGCACGGCGACCAACGGCCAGCATGACCGATTATCGGAAAGAGCTCGTACAGCTCTACGAGCAGTACAACCCGGAGAAGCTCAAGGATGTCGATCGTCTTCTGACGACGTTCAAAGGTCGCGAGGCAATCATGTTGGATACCTTGCGCAGCAAATACACATCACATGCAGTACAAACTAACACCGGTGCTGTTGCTGTCGCTGCTGTGCCGTCCCTACCGCAAGCGCCGTCATTGAGGCACGAGGAGCGCACAAGTCAAGCTGCTGTGATGGTGGCACCTGCTGGTGCTGGCCGCGTGGCGCGCATGACGCAACTCCTTGGCCAGATGTCCGCGGTTGATCTCGACGAGCTGTCGCGGCAGCTCGCGACGCTCGAGCGTGATGCGACGGCAGACGACGCGCGGTGGCCGGGCACGCGTCGCGGCCTCCTCACAAATGCGAACAGCGCTCGCGAGACGCAGCTGTTTGCCCACTTGCTGAAATTCATGCAGTTCTTCGTGACGTGCTCGAAGGAGTTTCTCAGCCTTGCGCAGGAGCAGGTGCGCGACGACGCGGTCATGGCGCCGCACGTCACCACTACTGAGGAGCCCGCCCCTTCACGCGGAGAGGCCAACACGCACGTGGCCGCTGCCGAACCTCGCGATGAGCCGTCCTCCCCTCCACCGGCTGCGCTGTCCCGTGGCCGCGGTGGCAGCTCCGCACGTGCGTCTCACTCGCCGCCTGCCAGTCGAGCTCGCACGCAGACGCCACTCTCGGCCTCACCAGATCGACCACTGCCCGGCCCCGCGCTCATCAAACCGCCGCCTCTGGCTGCCTCCCCACTTGCCCCATCCTCACCGCCACCACTGCGGCCACGACGCGATGACGGTCGTGCGCTGGTCTCGTTGGCGACTGACGCCATCCACAGTGGCACCAGCACCAGCACCAGCAGCAGCGGGAGGACCTTCACTCTGTCACCGAGTACCGCCCGCCACGCTGCTAGTGTTCTCGCTGCGACGAGCGGCTTACTGCCGCTTCAGGCCGGGGACACACTCTTGCTGGAGCCCGGACAGTACTGGGAGAACATCGCCGTCTCGGACGCCGGGAGCGTGGTAGTGCGTGCAGCGTACCCGGGGACGCCCGTCATTGTGAGGTCGTTGCAGCCCACCGAGCCCGTTGTGCGTGTCCGCGGCGACCGCGCTAAACTCGTGGTGAGCGGCGTCGTGTTCGTTGGAGATCGCCCCGCAGGTGACGGCGGCACCACGCTCACGGCGGACACTGCGACGCAGTATGTAGCAGACCCCTCGCTGGCCGCTGTGCCCCTCGTGGCCGCCTCACACGCGGCAGAGGTCGTGCTCGACGGATGCCACTTCTATCGCTGCGGCACAGCCGCAGTGACGGCGGTGGGACCGCGCACCCGCATCAGGCTTCAGCTTTGCCTGGTGGCACTGTGCGCCTTTGCGGGCGTCTACGCGTACCGTGGTGGCGTGATTGACCTGGTCCAGTCCAGGGTGAAGTGTTGCGAGGTCGGGGCACGCGCGTCGAGTGGCAGCAGCGCGCTGAACCTGACGGAGACCACCATTGAAAACTGCGCAACGGACGGGGTGGTGCTGCATCAAGGGTGCACCACCCGTATGACCCGCAGTAGTGTCTTCAACAACAAGAGCAACGGGGCTCTCGTGGCGTCCGGTGCGTCGCTGGAAGTGGTCGACTCCACGATTGAGCTGAATGTTCTCTATGGCGTGCAGCGCTTTCGTGGCTCCTATCTTCACCTCAAGAACTCATTCATCAGAGACAATGGCCTGCTTCCGATCAACAACGCAGACGAATGACAAGAGCAAAAGATGGCGACACCGAAAGAAAAAACAATGGGAAGAGGAAAGGGGCGGTCTGACGCGCCTGTGCCCCCCCCTGTTTACTTCGGCCACTCACTCAAGTGTGGTCTTCCTTGTTCGACATGTGTGTCCCCCCACATTTCTAGACTATTTTCAGCCACTAGATCAAAAAGCAACAACAACAACAACAACTTATGTCATGATAGTGGCCGTTGCCGCGCCTCCATCAGTACTTGACCCGCGGCCCCACTTGGACACCGTAGCAACAGAAGCCCATCCGGCGTACGTGCGAGTACGTGCATTCAGGTGTTGTTTCTCTGTGACCTTTTCCCATTTCCCTCAGTTTCTCTCTCTCCTCTTCAAACGGTCGAACGTGTCTTCTGCGAATGTGTGCTTCCCAAGCCACTCTCCAAAAACAAAGAAAAGAGGAAAAATAGAAAAAGAAACCAGACAGTAACAATAAGAAAACCACCTTTTTTTTTTCCATCAGGTTAGTTTCAAGCAACCTACCCAGAACTTGTCTCGTTTTCCCTGCTGTTCACCGACAGCGCACACATGGACGACGATCTCCTTGATGATTTGCTGTCCTGGAAAGACGCCAGCGCACCGTCAAAGAGTGGACTCAGCACCTCACACGACAGCATCAACGTCCGCCTGGGTGAATCACCCAAGAAGCAGAACCGCTCTTCACCCGCTCCGCCGTTGCTGCCCAACGACGAAGGCGATGTCGCACTGGTGAACACCGTCACAGAGACAAAGCACCCCCCGCTGGATCTGCCCAGTGAAGTGACGGAGAAGCTGTTCGACTACCAGCTAGAGGGCATTCAGTGGCTGTACCGCAAGCACCGGACTGGCCGTGCGTGCCTCCTGGCGGATGAGATGGGCCTGGGAAAGACGGTGCAGGTGTGCACGTTCCTCGGTGCCCTCTTCAAGCAGAAGATGATCAAGACCGCCATTCTCGTTGTCCCACCCACGCTGGTGCCGATGTGGACCGCGGCGTTGGAGAAGTGGGGCGAGCTGTCGGCTCCGCTCGTTGAGGTGCTGCACAACGACACCAAAGCGAAGCGCCAGGCCCGCTGGCGTCGCCTCGCGCATGGCCTGCCCATCGTCTTCCTGACCACCTACGGTGTGCTGCGCCAGGACGTGCGGCAGATGGGTGCGCAGATGGTGGACTACGTCATCCTGGACGAGGCGCACCTCATCAAGGATGCCAGCACACAAGCCTCCAAGAGTGCGATGGAGCTGTCAGCGCGTCACAAGATCGCCCTCACAGGCACGCCCCTGATGAACTCCTTTGAGGACATGTGGAGCCTTTTCTGCTTCCTGGACGGTGGCATCCTTGGCCAGACCCGCGCTGACTTCCGCGCGATCAATCACATCCTTCTGCGCGGCAACGAGCGTGACGCATCGACACAGCAGCGCGGTGAGGCTGAGGCCGAACTCAACAAGCTACAGGCCGCCATCCTTCCCTACATGCTGCGCCGCGAGAAGCGCGACGTGCAGGCGGTGCGCAGTGCCAAGGAGGACACTGTTGTGTGGGTGCGCCTGACAGAGACACAGCGAGTCCAGTACGAAGCGTTTCTTCACACGAAGGAGGTGGAGGCGTCACGAGACAGCGAGGCTGGCCCCAACCCGCTTGTGCTGCTGACCATGCTCGGCCAGATCTGCAACCACCCGTGGCTGAATCTCATGGACGGCGCGTTGCGTGACGCGCTGCTGCAGCCCTTCGTCGCACCGTGCGAGGCGGTTGGCGACATCCTGAGCGGGGCGAAGCTGTGCGTGGCGCTCGCACTCATCACACGCGCCATCAACGAGGGGCGCAAGGTGCTGGTCTTCTCGCGCTCCAAGGTCTTGCTCTCACTGCTCGCTCGCCGGCTGCAGGACTGGCTTGTGCCTCACACCCGAATTGACGGTGACTGCAACAGCGAGGACCGGTTCGCGCGTGTGGACGACTTCAACCGAGACGCCTCGCTCTGGGTCTGCTTGCTGACCACGCAGGTGGGTGGCGTGGGCCTCACCTTCGACAGCGCCTCGTGTGTGATCCTCATGGACCCGAGCTGGAACCCATCGGCGGATGCCCAGGCCGTCGATCGCGTCCACCGCATCGGACAGACCCGTGACGTCCGCGTGTACCGTCTCGTCACGAGCGGCACCGTCGAGGAGAAGATCTACCGCAACCAGGTTTTCAAAACAATGGCCGCCAAGCAGTCCACGACCTCGGCTGAACAAAACAGTGACTTGTTCCGTTACTTCACCCGCATCCAGCTCCGCAGCATGTTCGACCTTGGCGACCTCGAGCACAGCGAGACGGCCGAGCAGCTCGCACAACTGCACCCTGGCAAGGTCTCCGCAGAGATGCTGCGCCTGCCTGAAGAGATCCCGCTGGTGTGCGGCGTGAGCGACAACGGCTGTGTGCTGTGCGAAGACGTGGCGCTCGATGAGTCGGAGGCGGAAATCGAGGAAGCCTTTCAGCTCGCGGAGGGTGGCAGCGGCAGTGGCAGCGCTTTGATGGGGCGACGGGGAGCACGCAGCAGGAGCAGCACGCCACCTCCGCCATCGCGGTCCACTGCTTCACCGCCACCACCAGTGGACTCATCGAATGCGTCTTCGCAGCCGTGGCAGGCGATCGGCGACGGCCACGATCTGAAGCGCCGACGGACCGAGGCGATGCCACGCGCCGCACCCGTGTCAGAGGGCGAGATCGTGTCAATGGTGGCCGAGCTCGAGAGTGCGACCGCAGCTCTGGTGCAGCAGTCCACACGGAGGGCTGACGTGGCGTCACCTGAGGCACCCGCCCCGTCACTGCCCGCTCCCATGATGCCTCAGCCGGTGTTCACTGCCGTTGCCGAGCCATCGCCAGGTCAGACCACACAAGAGCCCGATCAGGCGGACGTGGTCGAGACGCGTATCCCAATACCCCTGCAGGCATCCACTGAGCACCGGTGCTCTCCAGACGTGGCGGCTGTGGCGACGCTGGAAGTTCCGCCAGCCGATGTAGAGCAGTTAGAGTCGTTCTCCCTCTCTAACGTGAGTGCTGACGATGAGGAGCTCGAGGATCCCGCGCAGCCGCACACCACCACCGCGACGGGCAGCTCGCCGCAGAAACGCCTTGGCCCGATGCTCCAGGGCTTTCGTCACTTGTGGTCGTCATCCTGATAGGCCAGGCAATTGTCACTGGAAGAAAGCTATTCAACGCACCACAAGAGTTATTCTGGTTCACTGTGCTCCTCTCAGTGTCTTGTTTTTTTTTCTAAATCATTTTTTCTTTTTACGTGTGTACCCTTAGATTCACTAGATACTTTAAACTCCCCTTTTTTGTGTTCCCTTTTTTTTTAACAAACATCATATTTCATACCGTGACGATCAGTGACCAGTGTTGTCTCTCGGAGCTGAGCTGTTGCAGATTCGAATCGCGTGCATTGCCGTGTACTGCTCCTCATTTGTCAGCCTCACTGCGAGAGAAGAATGCACGCGCAACAACAGCCCCCCTCCAGCGCCGCGGTGGCTGGAAATCTGCGACAACCCAGCATCCCCATGTGCTCCTCTTGCACCCGCCAGCAGCAGCAGACACCTTTACGCGCCCTTCTTTCCTCTTTCCTCTTTCCTCATTCTTTTTTTCTCACCCTTTCATGTTGACGCTGAGCTCGTCCAGTGGCGACACACACACACACACGCACGCAAATACGGCTGTCTTTTCGTCGCTCGTTTCAGCTAATCATACACACACCCGAAATCACACACTACCAGAGAGATAATAAAGGTGCGTTTATACACATCCGCGTCCACTCACGGTGCATCACTACCATCTGTTCTTTTTTGTTTTGTTTACTCTTAGACTCTCTTTCTCTGCCCCTTTGTTGGCTTCATGGCGGTTCCTATTAGCACCCACATCTTCCGTTTTGCGGGCGGGTTTTCGATCACGGAGCTGCTGATGCCGAACGGGTCAGCTCTGTTTGACCCTATCCCAGCCTCGGTCACCCCCGCTGCCAAGTCCAACTCGAGCATTCCTGGTGTGAATGCCGTGAAGAGCTGGTGGGGCGGCGGCGAACCGAACAAGCGCAAGGCTGTCCTGCCCACGACACTGGAGCAAGACGTGGTGCGCTACTCCCAGGGGTACAGGTGGTTTGCTGTTGGTGCCGCAACAGCGCTAGTCTTTTGTGGAGGAAACGGTGCCATCTTGGGTGCCGTCGCAAGTATTGCGTTCAGCGGCGAGAGTGGAAAAGAGCGCTACATCTACGTCAAGCGCTGGATCAACGAACGTGCCTGAGCAGGCTCCCACTATCTCTGCCTCTCTCTGTCTCTCTCTCTGCCCTCATCATGTCCAGGACTCCCTGGGTGAGAAAAAGAGTTCGCAGTGTGAAGCAGCCCAAGGGACCAAATGCAAATACATATATACACACACTCACACTCGCTCACATTTACACCTACATACTCGGTGAAACCTCCACGAGAAGCCACAATCCCTGAAGAAGACAATTGGCAGTGTTCCTACATGACTACATTTCCGTAACTCACATACGACTCACGGCCCCTCTCTCAGCCTCTCTCTGTCTCCTGTTTTGCGAACAGCACGCATGAAGCATTTCGTTTGCGTGCCTTCACCCAATGTGTTCTGACATGTGCGAAAGAGGAGAACGATGCATTTACATCGCCCTCATTTTCATTTCCATGTGCGGCCTCTCTGACACATCCACATCACACTCTCAATCCACCCTCACTCTCTCCTCTGTCATTCTTGCTGTTTCTGCCACTTTCACTCTCTTTCGTATGTGTGTGACTCGACACGGTGAGCGCATCGCAAGAACACACACACACAGGCGTGACTGACTTGACAGCGTTGCGGGCATTCACCCCCCCATTCTTCTCGCTTTTTCCCATTTCGCGACTGATCGCGCGCTCACTTACAGCAAATGACCACCTTTAGTATCTTCGGCCTCATCACCTCCTCTACTTTCCAGAAATGCAGTGAGGCAGCGGAGTACCTCAACAAGACGTACCCTGATGAGTACCACGCTCTCGTCAACCACGAAGTGCCCAGTGACTACCACGCACGTGTTGAGAAACTCGCGGTTCAGGAAACGGCGCTGAAGGTGCAGGGCGGGTACGTAGACACCTTCGTCACGCGCACAGGCGGCCCGGATGGGGCGGATGTCGTCATGACTGGTGAGGCCTTCCTGGCCACGATGCAGCAGAAGACGACGTTCAAGGTGGTGCCGATCCGAGCAGACAACCCCGACAGCTACGAAAATCGCGCGCAGCTCGCGTGGGTGACCTACCTCAACGGCACTGGCAACCAGTACTGCTGGATGGATGTCTCCGTCAACAGCGGACCGTCTGCCCGCATTACGTTTGAACTCTACACCAGCCTCGCGCCACGCACGTGCAACAACTTCTGGCAGCTTTGCCGCGGCAAGCTGGGCACCGTCGTGGCTGAGCCTGATCCGACTGCGGCGCCAAAGGCAGTGGCAAAGGAGTCCATTGAGCTGACGTACAAGAACACCACCTTCTTCCGCGTGTTGAAGGAGGCGTGGGTGATGGGCGGTGACGTGTCTCCTGGCCACACCGGCAATGGCGGCTACTCTTGTTATGGCCGCTACTTCCCAGACGAGTCCTTCACGGTGAAGCACGACGCGGTCGGCGTGTTGGGCATGTGCAACGACGGTGAACACACCAACGCCTCCTCCTTCTACATTACCCTCAAGCGCCTGTCGTGGATGAACGGCAAGTACGTTGCGTTCGGTCGTGTCATTGACGGCCTTGATGTTGTCCGCGCGATCCACGACGTGGACGTGAAGCACAATCAGGCGCCGCGTGTGCCGATCGTCATCACGGACTGTGGTGTGATCGATGTGACCATGTAAAACAAGACAAGACCCAATTGATGGACACACAGCAAGTGCGGAGAGTCAAAGTGCAACGCGACCGAGTGTGCGCATGCTTCTGCGGGGAACACTTCCACACATGCGGCTTTCTCGCACACCACTATCTGCTGCTGTTCTTCTTCTTGTTGTTGTTGCTGTTGTTGTTATTGTTATCCGTCTCGTGTTGCGCACTCCAATATGTAAAGCATCTCCCTCCCCCCCTCTTCGACTGTTTTTCTCATTCTGTTGTCGAACAGCCCGAACACAAACAGAACAAAAAAAAACAGAGCCAGAATTAAAAAGCAGAATGTACTGGTCAGCAACGAAGAGGGAATGCCGCCGTCACACGTGATCCACACGTGCAGTAGACATCGACACGTCACTCCAGCGCCTTATCTCTCCTTCTCTTCTCCATCTCTCTGCGACTTGGTGACCGCCACGCAGAGGGACTGTGTGCTTTCACGTGCCGTCGGAAGAGGTGGCGCGCTGCACATTCAGTGCACTGATGGCTGCGCCTCATCATTTGCATCCACACTTGCGAAGTGCGAACATCTCAGTCGCCGCCATTTTCTTCTCATATTCACACGCTCTCCCTCCCCTTTGCGCTTCATTGCTTTGTTTTTTTTTCCTGTTGGCACCTTAGCATCAGTATATATATATATATACACGTACCTTGACACATACGGGCAAGGATAATCGCGCTTATACTTCACACTTCACACCTCTCCGCGCATAGTATTTGTTGCGTGTCTTTTTTCCCCCTTCTTTCTTCGTTGCAATGGCGAAAGGCAATAACGCCTCACAGGATCATGTGAAACAGTTGGTGGCAAAAGGGTTCACCAAGAACAAAGCCACGCAAGCTTTGAAGGACGCGGGCAACAACTTCCAAGTCGCCGTCCGCATTCTCGAAAGGCAGCGGGACCAGGCGGCCGCCACCACCTCGACGGCGGCAATGCAGGGCAGCCGCGCAACGGCACAGTGTGGACCTGTGGCGTCGCGTGTGGCACCCACAAGTGCGAAAGCGGATACCCGTGAATCCGTCCGGCGGCACCCCTGCATTGTGCAGTTCAAGAGCTGCCAGTACGGCCAGTTTTGCCGTCTCAAGGACTTCCCTGGTGACACCTGCATCCAGTACTTCCACGGTTCCTGCGTTTTCGGGGACGCGTGCAAGCACCGGCACTTTATCGATGGCGTGGACATCCGCGAGGCCGTGCGCCGCGAGAAGGTCGACACCTTCGTCACTGAGGATGGCACCTTTCGCCTCCTTGACGGTTCTGACGGCAAGCTCCAGCGCGCGGAGAGGTTGCATGACGAGACCAACGTCGACGCCTCGCCGTTCGTGTACCTGCCGCAGCAAGCGGACTTTAACCGTGTGCGTGGCGCTGAGCCCACCCACACAGACCCGTATGCTGCACCCGTCATCACGCCGTCCGTGACGATCCGGCCCACGCCGTTTTTGGACTCTCTCAAACGCGGCCTGGAGTCCACTCCGTCACCATCACCACCGCCACCCGCACGTGTCACGGCGACCACCGCCACTCCCACAGCGTCGTCCTCGACCGCTCACGCTGACAGAAAACCAGCTGCCGCACGCGCGAAACACCCGTGCGTGGCTCAATTTGGCTTCTGCAAGTATGGAGACACATGCAACCACGCGGACCGCGACGCTGATGTCTGCGTGCACTTCCTCAACGGCCGCTGCAAGTTCGACGCCGACACCTGCCACTACCGCCACGAGACGGACGAGGAGTACATTCGCAAGCTCATGGCGGAGCTGGATGGCGACGGTGGCCCCACTGAGGAAGAGGAAGTGAACGCGGACGAGGGCCAAGCTGCAGCGCCGATCGAGGCCGTCTATCAGGGAACCGCAAAACACAAGCAACGCCTGCAGGACTTTCGCGCTGAACCCACGGACCGTCACTGTGCGCCTCACTCGAGCGCCACATCGCAACACGTGAACTTCGACAACGGCGTCGTGACACCATCCGCGTTTGGCTACCAGTCTGCCGCGCAGACGGCGCCGCCACGGCCAGAGGCCAACCCATACTTGGTGAAGGAAGCGACGCGCCAGCCGTTTACACTCCAGGAATTTCTGCCACCGGCACTACAGACAAACAACAACAACACAGACGAGATGTACGACGAGGATGGCTACCCATACGACGATGACTATGAAGAGGAGGAGGAGCTGAACGCTCTCGGTTCTGAGAATCCTCAAAGTGACCGCGAGCTGGAGCAGCTGCTGCGCCTCATGGAGGTGTTTCCCACGGCCGATCCGCTCGTCGTGATGCAGGCCTTGCGCTCGTGTGGCGCGGACCAGTCCGCTGCGGCTGACATGCTGTCCCGTGTGACGGCGCTGGAATCGCGCGAGGAGGGCGTGGATGAGGTGCTCGCGCAGGCCCTCGCTGAGGAGGAGGCCGAGGTGGCACGCAAGACGGAGCACGAGGCCGCTGCGCGGTGCGAGGGCGTGCTCACGCTCTGCGTGCTCTTCCCAAAGGTCGAGCCGGCCGGCATCGAGGCGGTGCTGCAGCGCTGCCAACACGACTTCCATGACGCCTACGGTGTGCTGCTGTGTGCGCAGGAAAACCTGTCCCGCCGCGCGTACGGCAACTTCTGGAGCGGTCGTGTGAACCCCGCCGAGTCTCTCAAACTCACGCGACTGGAGGGCATGTTCCCGGAGCTGCACCCCGACATTGTCCGCTCCACGTTTGGCAACTGCGGCAGTAACGTGCCCAAGACGATCGACGCACTGAACCAGCTCACTTCCGAGCTTCTCGCGCTCGAGACACGCGAGTCGCTTGGCGACAAGGCGACACGCTGGCGGCCGCACCAGCCGCTCTCCGGGTCCATTCCCAGCACGTCGCAGGCCACCGCCGTCGCGTGTCCCGTTGAGACGCACGACGAGCTCGCCGAGGCGTACCGCGATGCAGAGAGAGAGTGCCGCGAGTTCGGCGACTGGCGGCGAGTGCGTGAGCGGGCCTACCTCGTCAACACGGCCCGCATTCGCATGCTGGCGCTGGCCTCTGCCGCGTTCGCCAACGACGAGGGCCGCGTGGCGAAGTTGCTCAGCCGTGAGGGCAAGGACCTCGGCAAGGAGTACGCCCGCCTCAATCGCCTGGCCATGCTTGCGCTGGAGAGAGAGCGGCTCGCGACGCAGCCGACCTCGACCCTCGACGTGCATGACTTCCACGTGTCCGAGGCCACCGAGGTGCTCTACCGCCGCGTGGACCTCTGCCGAAAGAAGCGGATCTCCCGTCTGACCGTCATCGTTGGCGAGGGCAAACACAGCCGCCGCGAGGGGCACTCGCTGATTTACCCGGTTCTACTCGACAAGATCCGCCAGGACCCGTACTTCAAGCGTCACGTGCGTCTGGTTTCCGTGAAGCCCAGCTTCCTCGAGCTCAACATTGTCCAGTCTGACTAGCCGACTGGCCGACATTGCACGGCGCAACGCCTCATTTTTTTTTTTTGCTATTCGACACGTTTTTTTTCTTTACGTTTAACAGTTGCACAAATGTCACGCTTGCAGGTTGCATTAAGGTAACCACACAAACACCACAAAGCCGATCTTTGCTCCCCTTTCACAATCTCTCTCTCTCTTGTGAAGCGCGAACAACCAGGGCAAACGCGCCCCTCCCTGCGCTTAGCATGTCGCACCACCAGTTTCCACGTTTGCCAGACGATGCCTGCATGTCATGCTCACTTTCAGTGAAACGAGCTTCTTTGTTGTGTTCCTCTTTAGTCCTCGTCTTACCCTCACTTTATCCTGTCGCTCTCTTTCTCTCTCTCCTCTGGACAGAAACGTCTTCTTTTTTTTTCGTAATCTGGTTCAGCAGGGTCGTTCCCCCCCTCTCCCTCTCTCTTCCTCTTCCACCAGGGCGTTGGCAATGTCCAGCTGCCGCGGCATTCTTATTGCCGGTGTGTCGAACCGCGCACGCACGCAAATGGCTGAGGGTTTCCTTCGTGCTCTCTCCAACGGCGAAGTGTTCGTCAAGAGCGGTGGCGTTCACCACAACGCTCAGGTGCACCCGCTGGCCGTGTCTACCATGTCTGCGGTGGGGATCGACATTTCCAACCAGTCTGTATCGTCGTTGGAGAGCGCGCGGTGGCAGACTGCGACGTACGACGTCTACATCAGCATCGACGATAGCTACAAGGATCGGCGAGCAGACCGCTTTCAAGCTCTCCACACCACCGCCACTTCCACAGAGACAGACGATGGGGCCCCGCTCTACGCGGACCCCCTGCTCTTCCCGTCCACACCCACACACTGGCAGGTGGGGTTCGACGCGGCTGATGCGCGTCAGCGATGGGATATTTGGAGCCCGCGCGACCCCACCATCGCACACGAGCGCTCGACGCGACGCTTCCAGGATGACCTCTACGAAGGCGAGCCGCTCTTTATGCGTCTCGAGCTCAATCCCATGCGAAAGGAGGCCAAAGTGAGCGAGCGATGGGAGGTAGATGGCGTGGCGACGCCATACGCGCTGGAATCAGAGGAGGCCCAGAGTGAGCGGTTTCGCGTTGCGCGAGACGTCATCGCCGCGCACACGGCGCGGCTCCTGCGTCGTCTCGAGAAGCTCTATGGCGAACCCTTCATCACAAACACGACGCTTGCGGGCCAGTTGGCGGCGTCCAGCGCGACGTTTGACGAGGCAATGCACACGACCTCCCTCGATGGCCCAGCACCTTTTCAGCACACAGTCGGCTAGCGGCACAGAGGCTCCCCACCTCGGCTTTTCGTTTTGTTTTTGTTTTTGGCGTGTACTGTCTTCACATTTCATAAACCTCCACAGAAAATACAAGCATGAGACAAACATGAACGGTGGCCCGAAATTTTTGCTTTTCTGAAGGGTGCTGAATGCACGCGAACAAGCGCACACGCACTCATCAGCGTGCTCGCGTGCTCTCTTTGGTTTTCAGTCGACTCGCAGAGCACTGGGACACTGCCATTCTTCACGTACCAGCAGCAGCGCACGCAACTACTGGCCCCCTCTTACGCTCCACCTCTCTTTGTCCTCCCCTTCTTCTTCCCCTTCCTCTTCCTCTGTCAATGCACCCCCTTTTGTTTATAATTGTTCTGTTGACGTGCTTTGAATCAAGTTTGTTCGTCAACCACTGTCTCGGCGCCCATGTACAATGGGCTGGAAGCCGTACCCATCAAGGGCACAGGCTTGAGCGGCTATGTGCAGCGTAGCAAGGCCACGGTCAACTCGCACGTCTCGCGCCTCGTTGCCGACGATGACGATCGGTCTCCAACAGACTTTATCAACCCACTTCTACAGAAGCGCTCCCAAAAGGAGAACGACGACCTGGCCCA
The DNA here is from genome assembly GCA_030849635.1 of Wallacemonas sp. MBr04. Lineage (NCBI taxonomy): Eukaryota > Euglenozoa > Kinetoplastea > Trypanosomatida > Trypanosomatidae > Wallacemonas > Wallacemonas sp. MBr04. The sequence continues at coordinate 39,337 of JASANR010001499.1, read as the reverse complement.
GCGCCTTGCGAGCCACAATGCCATTCGAAACGTGAAGGTCAAGGTGATTTTGTACCGCGAGGAGCGCGAGTCTCAGGGCGTGGAGCCCACCACGCTCGATCGCGAGTGCACAGAGCTGTACGAGTCGCTCCTCACCGCCGCGCGGCAGGAGCAGCTGGATCAGCAGAGGGCCGATGACAAGAAGTCAGCGGAGCGCTTTGCCGCTGCGTTTGGTGTGAAGACTACTGGCAGCGACGCCTTCGATCGCACAAAGATCGAGGAGGAGAAGCGCGTTCAGGACGAAGAGCGCCGTAAGGAGCGCGAGCATAAATTAATGGAGCGCCTCAAAAAGGTCAAACTAGACCCGACTGAATGATGACTCTTTGTTCTCGGCTCTTCCCCCCCTTTCCGCCAGCCACACTTGCCAGATGTTTCAACCTTTCGGCGTCATTTTTTGTTTGTTTTGTGTTCCCCTCTTCGCGTGGCGACCGCGTGCTCCTCGGCTAATTCTTCCGATCTCCCTCCCCAGAAATAGGAATAACTGTCGCCGTTGTAGTGATCTGCACGACGATCTTCACCAAACAAACACATCACTGTCATGAGGAGGTTTCTTGTTCTTCTTCTTACGTTGAGAGCCTCTGGGACTCACAATCACGACACACCTCTCCCCTTGTGTGCACAACGCCACCGTGCCAGTGCTATCTGCAACGGAGTACGACCTCCCTACTGGCCTCATTTCAAACACCCATTCATCAACTTTCTCTCTCTTTCGCTCCTTCGTCTTGTGATTCACCACCACACACTGTTCGTCATGTCATGGCAACGTTTCTTTTTGCAGCAGGTGATCTCGTTACACCGATGATATCCGTGTAAAAAACCTGTACATTATATATCTCCCTCTCTTGTTTTCTCTAGCGTCTTGCAGCTTGCACCTCCCCTCTTTTTGTTTGTACCAGTATACACAATTCTGTTCGCTACGCTGAAATTTTCGTTCTTTTTTACTTTCTGTTTTGTTTTGTTGTTTACCAGCGATCAGTCGCAGTGTTTGTTCTGAGTGATCTCTTTCATTCAGCCGTTCATTCTGTCGTCACCTTTGTTTCTCTTTCTTTTTTTTTTTCGTTTTTTTTTGCTCACATACACATTCTCATCATTTTTTCACTACTGTTCAGAGCAGGATGGGTGCGACGTGCTGCTCTTCTCAAACCGTAGCCAAGTGCCCAAGTGAGGCGATTCCAAAAACACTGCCGCCACCGTCTCACCATGACAGTGAATCGCGAAGGAAAAAGCGTGTCGCCTCGGCACCGATCGAACCTGTTGTGCGCAGCCCCAGCGTGACTGCCAAACCTCCCTTTTCGGTCAGCGTGCCAGCGACCGCCACCACCTCACAACAGCGGCTTTCCACTGGTGTGACGCTAGATCCAGCACTCGACCTCCTCACGGACACGTTCGCCGTCTCCGCGACGACGCTGTCCGACCCCGATGACGCGGCCGGGGATGCCTCGTCGTGGGTAGACGTGAGTCTCTTGACGCACTCCATTCACCCGCACCTGCGCACGGCCTCCGACGCCGTCAGTGACGCCGACCTCGCCTCGTGGGACCCGACGCACGATCTCCTCCGCGCCGGGCAGCGGCGAGAGCGGGAGCGGTTTATGCGGGTCGAGGCAGACACACGTGCCCGCCTTGAGACACGGGCAGCTGACTCGCGCTGCAAGCTCGCCGTGCGTGCCTACAAGGAAGAGTTCATGCTTCAGCGCCGTGTGCTCTTGCGCGACTTCTTTCTCGAGCGCCTTTCGCTTTTCATTGACGCGTGCGAAATGCAATGCGACGTCGGGGTGGCGAGCGTCGAGATGACGGAAGCGGCGGAGTGGTCAACGCTGCTGGCGGGAGCCAGCGACACGGAGTCACTCGCGACCGCAAGTGTGCAGCCAGGCCTCTCGCCTGACCGCCTCACGCACACCAGCAAGAGCTTCGATGAGGGCCTCAACCCATCGCAATCACCCATGGCCACGACGGAGACCGACCCCCTCAGCTCCAGCTATGCGGACACCACGCACAGCTCGGCGCCCACCGCCGGGAGCCGGAGCAGCCTCCGCGCCGCGCACGTCGACCCGCGCAGCGTGGTCCACACCAAAACAGTCGCTCGGGTAGAGCAGACAAAGCAACCAGAGCTCTCAGAACGTGAAGAGATCTCAGCAGCGTGAGCACCACTCATCTCACCTTCCTCCGATTGATTTAGAATTGATCACATCATAGAGATCCTCATGTAACTGAAAACAACAACAACCAAAAGAAAAACACCCACATCAAGACAGTAAACTTGTCAACTCTTCCTTCCCCAATCCCCACGGTCAGGGAGCAACGTGTCTTTCACAGCCAACAGACACACCGAAAACCGGCCAGTCGGCTATTTACTGTTGACTTGCGCAACAACTGTCTTTTTTTTTCGTTTTCGTTTCTTACACCCCTCCCCGTTTGCGCCCAATCAAGAGTTTCCCTCTTTTTTTTTTCGTCTTCGCGTCACACCACAAACACAGGTACTCAGTCCCACACAAAGCAACCATATTGTAAAAAAAACGAAAAGACACCGACCCGCTGGTGCATTTCCGTCACGGTGGTGTCACAAATGAACGTGCGACACGCTGTCAAACTTATTGCGACAACAATCCATCGCAGACCCTTGGCACTAAGTCAAGTGTGTGCGTGCGTGTGTGTGTGTGCGCGTGGCGACCATGACGACATCACGCCACACTCGTGGAAATGTGCCACCGCACTTGTCACACTGCTCGCTCTTTGGCCTTCACAGAAACACACACACACAAACTCACATGCAGCTCCCCCTCTCCTTCTATCTCTCCCTTTGTTGCTATCTGTTTTCGTGATCTCTCTCGTTTCGTCTTAATTCCCCACCTTTTCTCCCCGGCGGATATTGCTCTTGCCTTCACGAATGATCGTTCGCATCACTCAGTCACTCTCAGAACTGTGACGAAAAAAACACCTGGTCATCTCTCTTGACGACAATGTCCGTGAGCTTAGAGGCGATGCTGAATAAGCCCGTGAGTTGCGTGACGGGCGTTGGCGACCACTACACCGGTACACTTGATGCCGTTGACGGCGCCTTCAACGTAGTCATCTCAAACTGCACGCGCAATGGACAGTCGCAGGGCGAGCCACGGACCTTCATTCGAGGCGACAACGTGGTTTACATTGGGTTTAATGAATCGTGTGTCGCGGCGTGACGACGCACTGATGTGCTGTGTTCGTGTGTGTCTCGGCTTTTGTTTTTGTTCTTCTCTGTGACCCGTGATAACCACCCGACAACGTGCCGATACCATCTCACTGCAGTCCGATGAGGGATGAGGGAGCGCACGCAGGACAGTCGCCGTGATATCCCCAGCAAGCAATGAGCACCGTGGATGTGCTCGTGTCAGCGTCTCGCCTGGCCGCGCAACTCTGCGCGAATCCGCGCTGTTTCATGACTCCCCCCCTCTCCCAGCGATCTCTTTCGCTACCTGAATGCTCTTCTCACCACCTTATTCCAATATCTCTCACCTGTTCTCCTTACTTGTATTCCTTTCCTCACTTGAATCCCCAGTTTGTCTTGACGTACCGCATTGCACCCCAGTGCGTTACCTTTTGCTCCTCTCTTGTTGTCTTTGACCAGCCGACAGCGTGACGACTGACGAATGGCTGTCCCAGGCGTGGCGCGCTACGAGCGCATTCCTACGCGCTCCAAGATTCAGTTCTTTTGGATTTCGATGCTAACGATGGGGTTTGTCTACCAGTTTCTGAAGATGACTGTTCTGCGGGTTCAGCCGAAGCGTGAGGAGCAAATGTACATGCACATTCAGCGCATTTACGGCGACAACATCCCTGACGAGCTCATCACAATCGCGAAGCGCCAGCGCGAGGCTCAGGACGCGCTCTCCCTGACGAACATGCTGCGCACCCCCACCCCAGGTGCCACCTCAAGCGCGCTCCAGAATGAACTTGACCCGCGTGCGATTTCACGTCTGAAGAGCTGGAACGGCTACTAGTCAGCTCGCCGCTGGCGTCCGCCCACCCTTTCTGTCCTTGGAGTGTCACCTCTGGTGGTTCCCTCCACTTTTTCCTTTGATGTGGCCACATCTTCCTATCTTTCACAGGTGATTGAAACAAAAAATAAACAAACAAACAGAAAGGCAAGTAGGGCAATCTGAGCGGATAGCCACGTGCGTTGAGTCGAAAAGGTGCACACGGACGTGACCTGCACGTGCTCATGTGAGACTTGCTACTGTTGTTTTTTCCCCAAGGGGTGTTACCACATCGCATGTGCAGTATGGAAGACGACAGGCTGCGGCTGCTTGTTCACAAAAAACAATGCAGAGGCTGTCTTCACCGTACTCACTCACTCCTTTCATAATCTTCCTCCTCCTCCTCCTCCTCATTAAACACCACTGTTCCACACAGCCACTCCTCCTTGCCTTCTTCTCTAGCTTCTCGCCGTGACTATTCATGAAGGTATTTGTTCACGTCCGAGAGAAGGTCATTCCCATTCAGTGCGGTGATGGCACTCAGGAGGTGGTTTGGCTCGGCAACGCTGCCATGATCCACTACGACCGCACGTTTGGCAAAAAGTACGGCCCGGTGCTCGCGATTCAGAAGGAGGGTGGCGTGACGTGCGATCCCAACACGCGGATCTGCGACATCCTCGACGACAAGCAACACGTCTTTGCGCAGCTCGATGAGCAACTGGAGGAGGGGTCGTCGTGAACGAGGCGACCGTTGCGGTGGTGCGGCTTACTGGTGTTGATCAGAGGCCGCGCACGCACAGACAAACAAACAAACAAACAAACAAACAATATTTTCATGTACAGTGGCAGCACTTGACTGCTTTTCCCTCACCTCACCCTCAACCAGTATTTTTTTCCACACGATCATTGGCTTCTGCCAACAGTGCTTACAAGTGCACAAACATTTATGCGGGGCTCCTGCACCATTTGACAGCTGCACTAGTAGCTTCGGAAGGGCGCGCTGTGCTCTTTCGCGCACGCAAAAGTGCACTGCACACTCAAAATGTGTCAATCGTAATATCACCGTCGCCACCGCTAAAGACGTTCATCGTTTTGCTGACCATTGCAGGCGAATATGTGCTTTCAACACCACTCCGTATCTCTCTCTTCCCTCTCTCTTTGTTCTCTTGCTGACTTTTTTTTTTTGCAGAAGCACAGGTTGCCACTCAACCTTACTCCCTTCCCCCCTTTCTTCGCTCTTATTCCCGTTGTCGCTGTTACCTACGGCCTCTGTGTCTGATTCTCCCGCCGAACTTTTTGGCACACACACAAACACACAGACACACACACACACACACACACACATACGCATTCTCTTCTCAATCTTCTTTTTGTTCTGCCTCTTTGGATTCATGTTCTCTGGGGCACAGGTGTACCAGGTGGCGCGCTCCGTCGCGAACGGGGACGGCGACTGGGCTGAGGTCCCACGCTGCGTGCGCGAGGCGATTGTGCTGGCGCTCGCAAAAGGCGACGGCGCACGAAGCCCATCATTAGACGGCGTTGCACGCTCACAGGCCTACTTCGACCCGTCATCCCCTCTGCCACCCGTGCTGACTGAGGGCGTCGTGCAGCGCAGCATCCGCACCTTCGAGGATGCCGAGTGGATGCGCGATCAGGCGGTGCGCTGCTTCGCGCAGTTCCACAACAGCGTCGAGACACTTCATGCGGCCATGGCGTCGCAAATGTCCCCGCTGATGCGGACGGCGATGCAGCTGCACCCGGACGTGCTCGCCACAGTCAAGCAGGACTTCAACCTGACGCGCGGGAGTACCATTCCCGACGGCGTGGCCCTGCGTGATGACGACGTGGCCCGCATCACGCATCAGGAGTACATCCTTGACGAGATGGCGACACGGCTGCGTGAGCTGCGTGACGCGTCGGTCTCCTTCGCGGCCAACTTCCTGACGGACACGGAGAAGCTCGCGATGGGGGCGAACCCGGCCTATTTGCGCCCCGACACTCGCGAGGCGATGCAGCACCGCCACAGGCACGCCCGCAAGCCACCACCGTCGTCGTCGCCACACAAGAAAACACCCGAGCGCACTCCCGCCCCCACGACGACGCCAGAAAAAGCGAGCAAGCGCGTGCTGGTCCAGAAGCCTGGGCTCGAGGCAGACAGCCCATCGCAGTTCCGCAATGACGCCTACCTGTGCGAGCTGCGGGAGCGCTACATGCTGCGGCTCGCACAGCTGAACGAGGCCGAACAGTCTCAGGTGCGATCATCGTCGCGGCCACACTCCGCCAAGTCGGCGACGCACCACCACCACGATCCGCAGCGCGCGTGTCCCCAGCATCAGAAGCAGCAACACCAAAAGCAACGAGAGCAACGCAAACGTGCCGCGTCACCACAGTCCTCAGCGTCCTCTTACTCGCAGCGAAGGTCGCGGTCCGGCTCTGCATCCTCGTCGAGAGCCTCCAGCGATGGCAGCGATGGCTCGTACAGCTCCGAATCGGAATATTAGATTTTCTACACCACCACTACCTCACCCAACATTGTACTCGCTTTCACCCGTCTTTTTTTCTCGTTCGCTTTTTGTTGTTTTTGCTCACCCGCTCTTTCGGGGCAACAAACAGTACTAGCACTTTCCAACACATACGCACACCTGGTGCGTCCCATGTGGGATGCACCACGGAGCGCTTAAAACAAAATTGCCTCGGTTTGCTACGCTCCCCGTTCGCTGGTAACCCGTTACTCACGCATCCACCGTCTTGCATTCAATGTAACCATGGCTCCCCCTCCCTGGAGCCGTTTTTTTTTTTCGCCTGGCCACAATTCCCTTGCTCACTCGACTCCTCGTCATATGACCACTCCTCCTCGTTGTCTCTTGACATGTACGCAGGACTGCATCATCAACGCGTCCGAGTATTCTCAGTCTTTCCTTTCCCGCTTGGCTTCCAGTGTTTGTTTCCCCTGCCCGTTGTGAGCCATGTCTCGCCCAACGCTGCTGTCGCAGCGCACATCTGGACCACCAACCGACATCAGCGGTGCGCTAAGCGTTCTTCAACATCAGCTGCGCCCGCCCACGGTGTACGTGCCGAATCTGCCGTCCGTGCTGGACTCCCTCGGGACTCGCATGACACCGCCCCGCACCACGTCCCCGTACGAGCACGTGTACAACTCCCCACCGCAGCAGTCCCCGCCGTCACCACTGCGCGAGGCACGGCGCCAGCTGCCGTACTCGACAGCACGCCCCTCCTCCGCCTCCGCGCGCGGGACCCCGGCTCGCACAGCCCACCGCCCAGTCGAGAGATCGGCTACCCGCTGCAAGGCAGGCCCACTCACAGCCGAGCGCACGACCCCGCGATCGATACGCACACCTCAGCCGCGCGGCGCGAGCCGGCTCGGCCTCAACGAGTCCAAGGAGCGGGACAGCGGCATCGGCACCGTCACAACGGGCGAGCGCAGCCGCTGCCGCAACGAGGTGTCCAAGAAGCTGCTCGACTTGTACGACGAGCTCGACGAGCTGTGCTGGTGCCGCGAGAAGATGACGCACCAGGTGTCGGAGGCCATGTGCGTCGACCCGCGGCGGGCGAAGGTCGTGCGCGGTGCGGTGTCCGTCCTCGCCGAGCCACCGCGCGAGCAGCAGAAAGCACTTGAGCTGCTCCTCGACGCCCTTGATGCCGCGCGCGCGGCGAGCGTGGAGCTGGTCGCGGCCTACTTGACTCCGGAAGAGAAGCGCTTCCTCGGCGTCGATACGAATCTGTTCCAGACGCGTATGGAGAAGGCCACCACGTACCAGTACGCCCCAAAACGCAAGCGCAGCCAGTCAGCGAAGAAGAACAAGCTGGCAGAAGAAAAGGCCACCGCCACCGCCACCGCACTCGCTGAATCGGACGAAGAGACCAACAGCGAGGGCTCACAGGAGACAGGCAAGACCCAAACGACGGCGACGGACTCGCGCCACACGCCATCGGAATCGCCGTCGCACTCCAGCGCGCGACCCCAGGAGAAAGCCCGCACCAACGTCGTCGTCGGTGAGCCTGCACCACACTCGCACCACAGCTCCGCCGCTTCTTCGAGCTCAAAACGCAGCAGCACCAAGCATGTCGACGCCGCAGTCCCTGCGCCGCAGGTCCACTCCTCCAAGGCGTCGTCCGTCTCGTCACGCAGCCGACGTGCTGAACAGGCACCCACACCCACAGCGCCAGCAGCAGCGGCTACCAGTCCAGCCCTCGCAGCACAGCCGTCCAGCTACTACTCGACGCCAGGCTACTCACCCGCCGCGGGCCAGGCCAGTGTCGAAGAGCCGCGCTCACCGGCTTCTGGACCACTGGCCGGTGCCGCGCCTGCCGCGGTTCCGCCCACAGCGACTACTGCGCCACCTCCATCGACCCCTCAGTCCACCCTCGCACCGCTCAGGTTCAACATCAAGCAGTTCGCCATTGACTCGTCGACATCTACCTCCGAGAAGAACCTCACGCCGGAACGTGTGTACCAACCGAAGCTGTCTGTTTCGACCTTGGGCGGCTCACTACGGGACTCCCCAGGGACGCCGCGCCAGGCCCCTGTTGCGGAGCCAGTAGCCGTTGTGGCAGCTACCACCACTACCGCCACCACTGCTCCACCAGCAGCACCTTCTGTCGCCACCACTTCGGCGCCACCGCCATGGACGGTGTCTGCCGCATCGACTGGCACCACCGTGGCAGCACCACCAGCATCGGTGCCAGCCACCGCAGCACAACCTGTCGCTGTCGCTGCCGAGGCAACCCCTCCTCCGCTGCCTGCTGCACCAAAAGTCTCCAACACTCGGGCAGAGTTCAAGCGGTTTGTCATCGACTCAGACAGCGACAGCTCAATGCTCGCCTGAGGGTCTCTCTCTCTCTCGCTCTGTCTCTGAACCACCACATCATCCGCAATTTTTCTTTTTAGAAGCCTTCACTAGATCTTTCTCCTCTTGGTGGTTGTTTTGCTTTTCTGCCGCTCGCAAATCTCGCTTGCCGTTTATTGCTTGCCTGTAGACACACCCACCTAAGCTGGTGAAACGTGAAACGCGTGCCGTTCACACTCACGTAAACACACACTTTCAAGAGAGACACCACGACAAAGAACGCTCAGACACCTGCTCTTGGTCTGAATAATGACGTCACCGTCGACGCGAGTGGAGATCGCCACCGTGCTTGCAACACAGCCTGTGGACTGTACGTTGACTCACTCACACGCAGACACTTGTTGCGTCGTGGAGGCTTCACGTTTGCGCCAACGACGGCTGACACGCTGCATTGTGATGCACTCACCCCGCTTTCCCCCACACCTGTTTCTTCTCGCCCTCCCTTTCTCCCTCCCTTTCTCCTGTTCTCTCCTTCACAGTATTCCGTGTGTATAACGCCAATATGCAGCGCCTTTTTTCTGCGTGCCCGATTCGTGCGGTGGCCCGTCGCCCCGTTTCTGTCGCTCTCGTGCCACTGTCACGCGGTGCGTTTCCATCACAGCGGTCGCCCGCGCTGTGGTGTGCGGTGCGTCTGAACAGCGGCAGTGCGGCCGGTGCGGGCGAGAAGGCGGCGGCTGGCTTTGGTGGCGACGTCGAGGACCGTGAGGAGACGCATCCCGACTTCCAACCCCGCATGGTGGCGACCGACCTCGCCGAGGACGAAGTCGCGATGATCAAGAAGGATATCGACGACACGATCAAGGAGGAGGACATGGTGGTGTTCATCAAGGGCGTTCCTGAGGCGCCAATGTGTGCCTTCTCGAAGCGCATTATCGATGTCCTGGAGGCCCTTGGCGTTGAGTACACGTCTTTTGATGTCTTGGCACACCCCGTTGTGCGCACGTACGTCAAGGAAGTTAGCGAGTGGCCCACCATTCCTCAGCTCTTTGTGAAGGGCGAGTTCTGCGGTGGTGTCGACATTATCTTGAAGATGGCCGAGAGTGGTGACCTGCAGATGCTGCTTGATCAGAAGGGCATCCGCCACCGTGACTCTCCGAAATAACGCGCGGCGCAGTGCCCGCGTCTTGATGCGTTTTTACTGCGGGCGCAGGCGGCTCTTGCTCACAAATCATGTGCGATCCGATAGCTGTCGGACTTTATTCCCCGTCGAAGCATTAACAAAAACTCTCACACACACACAGAAGAACGCACCGGAAAAAAAATTACGCAACATACACAGTAGTCCGAACTGTCTTTCTCCATCAACGGGTTTCTTTGTGTGCGCTCTCTGGACGTCACTCATCCACCATGTCAATGCACATTATGCTGGTGGCGGCGGCGTGCATGTGCTCCCACCCGCTCACACTTGCGCAGGAGCGTGACCGCACCGTGCCGACTGCCGTCATCAATGAACACATCAAGCATCTGTGGCGGCAAACCAGAGGCACGGCACGTCTGAGGCGGCCACATCTTCGTCTCCCTTGAGTTCCTCGAGGACATGTTTCACTAACCCCAACTTTTTGACCGCCTCACCTCTCTCCTCATTTCTGCTTCATTGTTTCCCATTTCTCTCTCTCTCTCCCTTTGTCCCATTTGTTCACACATGCAGGTGTTGAGGCTACCATGAAGGCAGCAGCCCACAAGGCGTTCATCACGACGAACATCGTTGGCGGCCTCGGCAACCAACTCTTCCTCGTCGCCAACCTCCTCGCGACGGCTCGGCGCAGCCATGTCCAGGCGGTACTACCAAGGTACGCTGTGAGCAGCAGTCAAGATGCTCCGCGGCCAACGTACTGGGACTCCATATTCGCGGACCTGCCCGCGCTAGGTGTGGTTCACACTCTCCCCACCTCTTCCACTTCAGGGGCCACGACGCACGAGGTGGTGGTGCCTGAGCGGCGTCCCGTGCAGCCCATCTTGGTATCGGACAGCCCTCCTGCCCAGACATTGTACAACCTTGTCGGATTCTTTCAATCTGACCAGTTCTTCGCGGACTACCCCTTCAAGCCGAGTTTTATCCCAGCGCGACTGCGAGAGGTCGCGAGTCGTGCACTGCGCGAGAATTACCTCGACAACAACGCACACGCACACGTGGCTGCCCTTCATATTCGCCGTGGCGACTATCTCAAGCACGCTGACGTGTTCGCCACGCTTGACATGCCCTACTACGACGCCGCGATCCGACAGCTGTTTGGCCACCAGCTCGTTGTGCAGGGCACAGGTGAAGCGAACCCCCTTCACGTGCTCGTATTCTGTGAGGATGAAAAGTACGGCGACTACGCGGTCGGCTACGTGAGCAGCAAGTACAGGGGACTGCGCGTGTCACTCGTGCACCCCAAGAACGAGGCGCGGTGGCCTGTGGAGGACTCAGCTGCGCAGCCGCGGGAGGTGGTGGAGCTGCTCATGATGTCCCACTGCCACGACGTCGTGATGGCCAACTCGAGCTTCTCCTGGTGGGGCGCGTACCTGAACGAGAGACCGCTGGCCCGCACCGTGGCGCCGAGCAAGTGGTTCGTGCAGCACCCGTACCCACAGTCGAATCACCTGTACTGCGCCAACTGGATCCTCCTGTAAGCATACACAGACAGACAGCCGCAGACCGTTGCTGTGGGCCGAATGCATTCACCGGCCAGTGCGCCGACACTCACTTTGGCGCTCTGAAAGCCACACACAGATCAGCAAAACCGACATTAAAGCACAAACATCACCGAACAAAACAGAACAAAAGTGAAGAGATGTACATGCCCGCGCAGTGCCATCACTGCTACACCGCGGTGGTGACGCGACTGGAGAACTCGAAAAAGCCATACGGGACCACGTGCGTTGGCGCAGCATTCGTGCTGTCTCGCGCGGCCAACGAACAGGCTCACTCCCCTCCTTTATTCACTCATTTTCCCGTTTCTGCCATCCCTATCTGCAATCAACTCTCCAACTTTTGTTTTTGTGCGTTTTCTCTTCTCACGCGCCTGCGCACATATATGCAAATGTGCATGAGAGGCTTTCAAGTCGATGAAAAAACTACTTAACCGCGCGGCCACGCTGCATGGGGGCTACAACGTGTATCACAGCAAGGGCGATTGCCTGAGTATTCTGCGCGAGCTGGAAGCAATCCGACCCCCGTGGTGGAACGATCGCGTATCGGTGTTTGTTTCAACACTCGGCGGCGTGTGCGCCACCTCTGTCGCGACAAAAAACGAGTCTCATCCCATCGTGCTCGTTGAAGGCCTCGACGGTGTCGGCAAGACGCTCGTCACGACGACCGTCGCTGAGCGTCTGGGAGGCAACGTGCTGTGCACGCCGCCGCCGGAGTGGTCGGATATCCGACCGCTCTACCGCGACGAGGATGCCGCGATCGCACGGTGCTTCTACTGTGCCGCCAACTACATTGCGGAGCGCGAAATCCTGGCGTCCGCACGGGCGGGACCCGTCGTCGTGGATCGCTGGTGGAGCTCCACATGCGCCATGTCACTGGCCAACATCTGCAAGTCTGTGACCGACTTACCCCCCACTCGGCACCCCGTTTACACATGGCCAGCAGACTTGGCCCAGCCCAATGCGGGCTTCCTCTTGTTTGTCGACGAGGCCATTCGCGTGGAGCGTATCCGCCGTCGTGCTCCCGAGGATGCCGAGGAGCGCCGCCTCTCTGTCCAAGCCACGATGCGACAGGTCGCGATGGAGGCCTACCGGCGCACAACTGTGCTTCAGGAGGTGCAGGCACCGACGTACCGCATCGCTGTCAACACGATCCTCTCTGACTTGAAGCAGCGCGGCCTTGTTTCTCACGCACCTCTCTTCACACAACAAGAGCTGGACGAGGTGAAACCGTTCTAGCACAGCCTGCGCCGTCACGCACGCACCGTTTCTTTTCATGTGTGTGTGTGTATTTCTCTCTTGTTTTGTTGACCATCAGCTACTCCATGCAAAAGAAAAACCGAACAACTCCTTCTTTGACTGCCTCTAGTCAGAACGTGACGTGACGTTCACCGCACCACTCGTGTCACATGCATGAAGTACACGCGGACACACTTGCACAGCAGTCCCTTATCACATTCACAGCCCCCCCCCCCCTCATAGACTCGCTTACACACACTTGATCCTGCTTCTTTCCTTTCTACAGTCTCTTTTCTGTGTTTTTTTTTTGTTTCGCGAAAAGGGTATTCTCGTTTTTGTTGGGCTGTGACCTGCATTCTTTCCCCCTCATTTTTGTTTTTTTTGTTGTCGTCACACGCTCCACCCCTTTTCCAGTTGTTTCTCTTTTCTACTGCAGAATGTCGATTGTGCCAGCGCCACCTCCGCGCTCGAACGGATCGGGGATTGGCGTGCTTGTTCCCATGAGTGTCGCCGCAGCGGCTGCTCTCTGTGCGTGGAAACTGTACAAAACGTGCTCCACGCCCGTTCACCCCCGTTGCATTGCCGTGGTGTACGACACACGGCGCCGGTCTGTCCTGTGCACCTCCGCCGATCGCGAACGGAAGCGTGAAAGCCTGCCCCAGATCGATCACTTTAGCCCTATCGTGTACATCAGCAGCCTGCTTGTGTACAGCAACAGCTCTCTCATCGTTGCACCGCCAACGTCCTTCTTCGGCACCTTCACACTTCCACGTAGCGTCTTCGAGGTGCCTGGCGAGGCAGTCGACTGCAGTGTCGAGTCTGTGCATCTGCCCGACGGCGTCGTGAACATGGTCGTGACGGTGCGCTACATGATCCCGTTCGAGCAGCTGGAGCGGTACCTCGCCGCGGTGGGCCCGAACCCGCCGAACGAGTGCATTGCGTTGGCCGTCGCAAGTGTCGCACGCACCCACTGCGCGGCACTGTCTGTGGGTATTCTCATCAGCAGGGCACGCCGCGAAGCGGTCTTTATGGAGGGCTTCCGTGAGCACTTGGCAACCAAGCTCATGTCTGAGACTGCTGTCGATCTTGTGGAGGTGATTGTCGAGAATGTCGACATTATTGAGGGCGCGTCGTAAAAAAAAAGAAAGAAAGAGAAAGCAATGCCACAAAAGGGGGAAACCGATAAAGGAACACACAACTACTCATAGAAAGTGATGACACACTGATCTTCTGTGATGCTGTGATTTCTTATTCCTCTCCCTGTGCTTTCACCGCCCTTCATGTTCGCACACTCCCACATCCTCACAGCTGTCCCCCCCTCCTCCACACGTATATGCACACACTCATCGTTTGTTTTCCCCGTTTTGTTCCACCCAACAGTCGCGCCTTGCTGTGGCTGATTAGCGGTGCGGAGTGGTTTGCCTGTTGCGTGTGTCCGTATTATCATGACAAAAAAACAAACAAACAAACAAAAACAAAATATGCCATGTGAACTAGAGGACCGTGGTGCAGAGAGGTACAGCGTTGCCTTCTTTGACTTCACCTCCTCTTCTCACCTCACCGCTGTTGGACGCTGTGCAGCGGCTCTGCAGTTGTTCGGCTCAGCCTATCAAAATCACTGTGCTACGCTGTGGCTCCCCCTTCACTAGCCCGTCTACCACATTTTTTTTATCCTTGGTGTTCCTCCCCCACCTCGCTTTCTTTTTCCCTTTCACCCACTCTTTTTTCTCTCCTCGTAGTACTTTTCTCCTCTTACACACGCACACACGCACGCACGTAGGGAAACCTGAAAAAAAAAATGAGCTCTGTTACGCTGGTCTCCAACCCCACAGTCAACCTCAGCACTTACACCTGGTCTCCCCCAGGCGTCACGCAGCTGAGCCGCGAAAACAAGCTCTCGTCCTTGCCTTTTTGGGCCCCGAACGACAAAACGAAGCGACACCAGTTTCGTCTGGTGCTCCTCAAGGGTCTCGTGCCGAGCGAGGACGCCAAGGAGGATTCGCTGGGCCTCCTGGTTGAGCTGATTCCCCCGCCCGACGACAGCACAGCGGCCACGGCCTACCCCGGCGGCTGCATCGTCACCGTCAGCCTGCTTCCCTCCCCACAGGACGAGGCATCTGGCCCGGCCACCGCGGAGCCGGCGTGCGTCAAGAAAGGCATGGCCGTCATGAACGCACACAACCTGCAGATTAGCTTTCCTGAGCTCGTTCCAGCGCGCTACATCCACGATAGCGCCTATCTGAACCCCGAAACGGAGAGCCTTTTGTTTCAAATCCAACTGCAGACTGGGGCGAACATCATGGCAGAGCAGGTGGCAGCACCGTTATCCTCCCTCTGGGGCGCGATCTCCTCTACCCTGTCATCTCTCGTCAAGGAGACGGAGAGGGTTGTCCACGACGTGCGTACCGAGTTCGCGCAAGGCAGCGGTGGTGGTGGTGGCGCAGTAGCGGCGGCGGCAGGGGCTGGCAGCGCGATGAGCGATGGCTCCCCTGTTCCGTGGGCGACAGTGCCGAAGTCGTGGGAAGGACGCGAGGACGCATGGCGTGAGCTGGTGCGTGTGCGCCTGGGCGAAGACGAGGGCGTGGCCCTGTACGGCCCGGAGCGGCCCATGTCGCTGGACGAGAAGAACGCGCTGGTCCAGGTTGGTGTGAACCCAGCTGGGCTCATGGACTTGCAGCGCGGCTTCGTCTACGACCGTGACGTCCACGAGGGGCTGCTGGAGAGCCCCACGCTGAACCACATGCGCTACCAGCTCGTTCCCCGGCGCATGAAGGACGAGACGTTCTGGGCCAACTACTTCTGGAAGGTCGCGTGCCTCACGACGTGCGTGAACGACGAGCAAGTGCGGACCATGCTGACGATCCTGAACGCGCCCCCCGCGGAGGCCCCAAAGGCGGCAGCCCCCGTCGCCCCCGCCGTCACCGCCGAGGAGGTGGCGTCGCATGTACGGGATGCCACGGACTCCACCACGTTGCTGGTGGAGTACCTCGCCGATGGACTGTCACCGGACGATGCGCTGCTGGTCGATACCGCTGCGGAGACCTGCCGCGGCCACATCAAGCAGCTCGAGGCGCTCTTCCGGCGCACAGACTTGCCCGACGCGCAGCAACAGGCGATCGGCGCCGCCCTGCGCGGTCTGCGCGCGGCCCTGAAGCAGCACGATGAAGCCGTACAGGCAGCCTCACACCCTGCGGAGGCAAGCGCACCACCGCCACCGCCACCCCCGCCACAGCCTCCTGCAGCACCTGCATCAATCGTCGCCACACCCGCCACACCCCCACGCCCGGCAGCCGTGGCCGCGGACTCCACGCCGAGCGCCACACCAATGCAGCACGGCGCATCACCAGAGCCCGCGGCGCCTCCGTCTGCACCCCAACCAACATCGCCCACACCCGCTCCAGTGACCTCCACTGCTGCTACATCTCCTGCGCCAGTGGTGCAGCCAAGCAGCCAGGCACGCAGCCAATCGCGCACCTCGCAGATCGAGTTCCCCAAGATGCCCTGGGAGGAGGAGGAAGATGACGAGTAGCGCAGCATTGGGTGGACCAGTAGTGGAGGAAGAGGGAGGGGCAAGGGGGGAGAAGTGCGAAGGACACACACTCCTCATTTTTGGCACTACGGCCCTTCCGACCTTTGCGGCTTTCCTTCACTTGTCGTTTCTCTTTGAGTATCGTGCCACAGGGCTGTGCTTTTTTTGGGGTGCTTAGCCTCGCTACTCTCCCCCCTCAACTCTCTCTCCACTACTGGGCTTTTTCTTCTGCTACGCGACGCTTCACCGACTTTTTGTAGCACATGCTTTTGTGACTCTCTTTTTCTTTTCTTCTCTCACTTCCCTTCCTCCTCAAACCGACTAAAATGACCGACCTCTCTCATTTGTGGTGATTCTTGCGTGTGCGCCTGCGAGAAGGAAACGGCTTCGTGTCTTGTGTGTGTGTCCCACTGAGCGACTGCACCCGGTTTCCCCACTAGCCTCCTCGCTGAACCGTCCCTCATCATGCGCACCACACACCCACAGCAGCTCCTCATGCCCGCTCTGGTTCCTGTCGTTAGCCACTCACCGTGCCTCTCTCCCCCTCTCCCTCCCTCTGCCTCTCACTTTCACGACCTGCGCTACTTTCTTTTTCTCACACTCTTGTTTGATTCGTGCAGAAACCACCGTTCTGGATCCTGAAGTGCAAAGTCGTTTCAACTTGTGCTTGAGGTGAATTGCTGGTGTCTGCGGCTGCTCCCACTTTGTTTTTCTCTCTGTCTCGTGCATCAATACATTACACTGTCACACGCACACACACACACACAACGACAGCATGTGGCGACGGCTGACGGCCTCGGCATCACAGTGCGGGGCGGTTGCTCTCTCGCGTTCAATTGCAACGAATGGTCGCGTGACCAATGAAGACCGACGCTGGTGGCTCATTCACCTGGAGTGCGCGCCGGACATCACACCGGGCACCTTTGTGTCGTGGCTAGACTGCTGTGGCACGCACACGACGAAGAAATTGATTGAGCGGAACATTTGGACGATTGAGCAGGTGGCCGCACTCGACTCGGACCAGGTCGATGAGCTCAAGTACCGCGAGGGCTGTCTCAAGATCGATGTGGCCTGGGAGCACGCGCGCACCATCATCACCCCGCTGAAGCAGCGCGAGGTGAGTGGCGGTGTGGAGTCTGAGCTGCAGAGCCGCATCCTTGAGCTGCGCAAGAAACGTGAGCTGGAGCGAAAGCGAGAGGAGCTCGTCAAGAGCCGGTCTGTTGTCAGTGAGAAGCGCGAGGAGACACTGCAGAAGTTGCGCGAGGCCATTGCGGCCAAGAAGGAGGCACTACGCAAGAAGCAGGAAGTGAGCCAACAGAGGAATGCCGAGACCGACGCCGAGGACGCGGCGGCTGAAGATGTGAATGACGCTGTGGATTCGGTAATGGATAGGATGGGCTCTGGCAAGAAGGATGAATAACGTTGCCATTCGGCACCACGTTACTCGTGCTCTGGAGGGCTGCTCCAGGCCTTTGGTGTTGCGGCCCACTGGTTGGGCCAGCGTTGACGGGCGCTTGGGAGACTAGGATGACACACATTGGTGGTGAACGGTCCCTTCTCACACTGATACTGCTCGACCTTTAACCGAAAACAACAACAACAACAACTCCAGAACACAATAACCACTGGCACAGTGGCCGCACTGAAGCCACGAACGGCTAGGTTTCAGTCTGGTGGACGGCACCTGCAGAAAAATGCTGCCGTGATGCCGCTAGCACAAACGGCTTCGACATGTATTACCTTTTCCTGTTGTGCGCCACCACAAGTGAAACGTCATCTTGACAGACCACAGTAGTCTGTGTGTGCGTGTGTGTGCCATAATTGGTCGCCCACCTTCTCAGGTGCTACTTTTACGTCCTCGGTGCAGTAGGCTTTGACGCTCGCATTGCAAGTGAGTTCTCTGCAATTCTCTCTCTTACATTCTTTCTCTTCCCACTCACCCGAACAACTCCCATCCCCTTCTCTCTTTCTCTTTCTGTCACTCTCTTTGTTTCTCTTCTCACCCTTTCCGTTATTGTGTGATTCTCAGATAACTCCAAATACGGCGCTCGTCGTTTCTGTTTCTATTGACTCGAATGCTTGGGCTCGACGCGGCTCGCTGACCGATGACGAAGCTTTTCGACAAGGTGCTGGTGGCCAATCGCGGTGAAATCGCATGCCGCGTGATCCGCACGTGCCGCCGGTTAGGTATACGGACAGTGGCTGTCTACTCCGAGGCAGACGCGCAGGCGATGCACGTGTCCATGGCTGACGAAGCCGTCTTTATCGGTCCCTCACCGCCGTTGCAGAGCTACCTGAACATTGAGGCACTCGTCGCTGTCTGCAAGGACACGGGCGCGCAGGCTGTGCATCCTGGGTGTGGGTTCCTGTCGGAGCACCCGTCCTTCGCTGAGGCGCTGGAGAGGAACAACATCGCGTTTGTGGGCCCTCCAGCCCGCGTGCTGCGCCTCATGGGCGACAAAATGAAGGCCAAGGCCATGGCGCGCGCGGCCGGGCTGCCCTGTATCCCCGGCACAGAGACTGCCGTGCGCAGTGGCGAGGATGTCCGGGCGTTTGCGCGCCGTGTCGGCTATCCCGTGTTGATCAAGGCGTGTGCGGGCGGCGGCGGGAAAGGCATTCGTGTCGTGCGGAACGAAAGTGAGTGTGACACGCTTCACGACCTCTGCAAGGACGAAGCCCACCGCTTTTTCGGTGACGCGACACTCATGGCGGAAAAGCTGGTCGCGCGCGCACGCCACGTGGAGGTGCAGGTGCTGGCCGACAGTCACGGTCACATTGTGTGCTTCCCCGAGCGGGAGTGCTCCGTTCAGAGGCGCAACCAGAAGGTCGTCGAGGAGACGCCGTGCGCGCTGTTCGACGCACACCCTGATCTGCGCGAGCGTGCCATGGGATTCGCGCATGACGTCGCGCGCGCGTCGGGCTTTGTCAGCGCGGGCACGGTGGAGTTCATGGTGACCGCCTCCGGTGAGCGCGGCATGTACTTTCTCGAGGTGAATCCACGCCTTCAGGTTGAACACACCATAACAGAGATGGTGACGGGCACGGATCTGGTGGAGCAGATGCTGCGTGTGGCAGCAGGTGAGCCACTCGCAGTCTGCCAGACGGCTGTTGCCACACCACGCGGGCACGCAACGGAGGTGCGGGTGCAGGCTGAGGATCCTCAGCGCGATTTTGCCCCTTCCGTTGGGCGTATTCACGAGTACGCTGAGCCAGCCACATGTCTCGCCGAGAAGTCCAGTGTCCGCTGTGACTCGGGTGTCGCCACGGGAAGCGTTGTGTCACTTTACTATGACTCACTGCTGCTCAAGCTGTGCGCATGGGGCGAGAATAGAGAGGTGTCAATCGCACGCACGACATCAGCCTTGGACGAACTCGTTCTGCGCGGTGTGAGCCTGAACGTTGGTCTCGCGTACCGGATTCTGGGGTCAGCCGCGTACGCACGAGGCGACCTCGACACGGACAGCCTTGAATCCCTCGCGTCATCCTCGTGCGGTCTCTCTGCTGAGGAGACGCGCCTTGTATGCCTGCTCACGGCTTGTGTGCGCTACGAGCAAGAGTCCGAACTGTGCAAGTCCTTCACGGGCGACGCCGTCACACACGCCGTGGAGTACTACACCGCCTCTCCGCACGCTCAGCCGTGTCGCGTAGCGGAGATCGTAACTGTGCGCGCTGGGGACAGTCACTGGCTCGTGTGCCAGCCCACTTCTAATAGCACGCACGCGGTCATGGTGCGGATTGAACGCCAAAACGATAGCCCAATCGTGCGAGCAACGCTGCGAACGGACAACAGCGATGTGTCTGTAGTCTTCCAGCACTTTGGCAGCACGGACGAGATGACACACAGCGTTGCCTTCAAAGGTTGTCCGCTTGACGTGGTGGTGTGCTCACCGCTGCAGCAGTCGCTGGGCGACGAGCTGTCGCGATCGCGGGCGGCGTGTCTCCCCGAGTCGCACTCCACGGCAGAGGTGACGACGGTGGTGCGTGCGACGATGCCAGGACAAGTCGTAGATCTCTTCGTAAAAGCAGGAGATCATGTCGAACCCGGCCAAGATCTCGCCACCATGGAGGCGATGAAGATGCGCACGAGACTGCGCGCGCCGATCAGCGGACGTGTGCGGGACGTCCAGGTCTGCGTTGACACGACAGTGAAGAGTGGCGACGTCATACTCACGATCTCTCCCGACTAAACACACGCGCAATGCACGTGGTACTTTTTTTTCAGTCGCTTCTCCCTCCTCTACTATACCACCTCAGGGAGAAGTCAGCAGCTAGAGATGCGCTGCAACTGTTTTCTTATTGGCTTCCTAACCCCTCCCCGACACAACGAATGCGAAACATGCAACTTACTGGGGCAGTGAGCCAAAACCACGCGCTGGCTGGTCGTCACACCCTCTCCACACACTAGTTCGCTTTCTCTATATTTACGTTGTGTAGTTTCAGCGAATCATCGTGTGCCTCTTACGCTTCCACTTGCTCATCTACTCCCACCTTTCCTGATTTCCAACTGTCGCTCTTTCTGTGAGACAGGATATAGAGTGACGCAGCTTATCTTCCAGTTCCCTCCCCCACACACGTAATTGCGTGCTTTTTTTTTTGCCCTGTCAGCCAGGAAATGAAGCGTGCGCGTTCTGCCTCACCCAGTGCAAGCGAGGAGCTAGGCGGCGATAGCGGAGACCGTGCATCAGGTGAAAGTTCCCGCTCCGCATCACTGAGCGCGCCGTCGTCGTCATCATCACTGAGCAGTCGCCGTGATTCTGGTGGTGAGGAGCCGGACAAGACCCCGCTCTACGCACTACTTGATGCCACCCTCACTCTCATGAAGCCGGAAGAAACAGTAGCGACAACCCTTCGACGACTCTCCGACACGGGAGCAACAGCCGACTTTGACAAACTCACAGAGAGCCACTCAGCGTGCCACGCACAGTACGATCTCGTACTAATGGCGATGACGCGTGAGGCCGTGCTCCTGCGTGCGGCATCCGAGCGAGTCAAGGCTGGGCAGGATCCACTGACGCCTCTTTGGTTCCTCAAGTGGGCGGGGAATCCAACTGTGCAAGGCCCGTTTGAGTCACAGCAGCTCCAGCAGTGGGCCGACGCTGGCTTCTTCGAGAAGCGACGCGCGACGGTGCTAAACGGATCAGAGGTGAATGCGCAGTGGAAAGACACGGCACAACTGTTCCCACGGTCATCAGTGCAGTAGAGGAACTAGTGCGGCTATCGGCAGCAGATCCCACCTCCCACAGTGAACAATCAACAGCAACAGCAAAAAAATATGAAAACGATAACAACGAAAGGTATCATAAACAATTTATGTGTGCCAGGTGAAGCTGCACTGATACGACTATGACATGACGCACTGGGGAGTGTGCCTCTCGCATTTGCATTTGCAGCCAAGCTGTGATGTTGACACCTCTCCCCCCTCGCTTCCCTCTCTCTCTCTCTCTCTGCTCAACAAGTACGACTTCTTCTCTGTTCCCTCGTCTCTCTTTACTGGTCTCACACGATCTTCTTCCTTCTTTTCTGTTTATCATAGCACACTCACGTTCACTGACGTTCTTTTTTGAGCGCTCTTCTCTCTGCGTGTGTTTCTAGATTTTCCTTTTCCTTTTCCCCACCTTTTAGATCAAACTACACAGACTTCCTTACAAGGAGAGACCAGTGACACGAAAACCAACACTTGTCACCGAGTGAAGCAGGCAAAAACAAACATATACACAGACACTATCTTCCCTTCTCTCTCTCCGTCTTTTTTTTTTTTGCTTTCCTTACTTTTTCGTTCTCATGCTGACAAACGGGTGTGACGGTGTGACGGTGGCGACTGCCCTCGACAAGTTCGGACTCGTCGCGCTGCGGGAAACTTTGGTTTCTTCGTTGACGCCAGACCAGTTCACCGCCCTGCAGCCCGACGACTTTGCTGCGCTGGGTGTGAAAGAGGCTGCTTCTGTGTTGCGCCTGCAAGACGCCATCAACTACATGCGCGCGAGCACGCATGGGGACGCGCCGTCACGTTCTGGCAGTGATGTGCTTGACGACACCGAGTTCGGCTCCGCACCCGGCTCCGCCCGCGCAAGCCGCGGTGGACGCAACCTCTACACGACACGAGGTACCACTGTCCTTGGCCGCTGTGAGGCGACGGCTCAGCAGCAGCAGCCACCGACCCGGCGCAAGAGCCGCATTGTGGTGGCAATCCGCAAGCGTCCTTTGAGCGCGGGTGAGGAGGCGTGTGGGTTCGACGATGTCATGGACTCGAACAACTTCAACGAAATTGTTCTTCGCGAGCCCAAGGTGAAGGTTGACCTGCGCAAGTACACTCACGTGCACCGCTTCCTCTTTGATGAGGCCTTTGATGCATCGTGCACGAATGAAGACGTCTACAAGCGCACGGCGCGCACGCTCATAGACACCGTTTTCGATGGCGGTGCCGCCACCTGCTTCGCCTACGGCCAGACTGGCAGTGGCAAGACGCACACGATGCTTGGCAAGGGTGACGAACCAGGTCTGTACCTGCTGGCCGCCCAGGACATGTTCGACCGCCTAGAGGAGGGTGACGACCTCTACGTGTCCTTCTACGAAATCTACAGCGGCAAGCTGTACGATCTGCTTAACGAGCGCATGCCATTGCGGTGCTTGGAGGACGACAAGAAGATGGTGAACATCCGCGGACTGACGGAGCACCTGTCAGTGAGCGTCGAGGACGTCATGCGCATCATCAGCCAAGGCGAGCGCGTGCGTAGCTCTGGTAGCACCGGCGCCAACGACACCAGCTCCCGCTCCCACGCGATCCTCGAGATCAAGCTGAAGCGCCACCGCGGCACCAAAGCGTTTGGTAAGTTCACCTTCATCGACCTTGCCGGCAGCGAGCGCGGCGCGGACACGGTAGACTGCGCACGGCAGACGCGAATGGAGGGAGCGGAAATCAACAAGAGCCTCTTGGCACTCAAGGAGTGCATTCGGTTCCTGGACCAAAACAAGAGGCACGTGCCGTTTCGCGGGTCGAAGCTCACGGAGGTGCTGCGTGACTCGTTCATCGGGAACTGCCGCACCGTGATGATTGGCGCGGTGTCCCCATCAAACAACAATTGCGAGCATACACTGAACACGCTACGCTACGCTGACCGAGTGAAGGAGCTTCGCAGGAGCCCAGGCAACAAGCGCCCGCTCGAAGAGACCGAATCAGTGTCGTGCGTGTTCGACGAGGAATCACCCAGCACGCGCCGGACGACTGGCCGGCTCTCCATCTCCCCCACGTCGTCGCGTCCGTCAACGCGGCTTGCGTGCCGCCCGTCGTCGGCCCTCAACACGGCTTCGGCACCGCCGCCGAGAAAGTCGTTGCCCGCTCGCCGCACGGTGACCCCGTCCGAAAGCCTTCCCTTCCCTGTCACCGCGGCGAAGCGGCCGCGTGAGGAGTCCGCCATAGATGAGGTGGGTCCTGGCGCGGAGCTCCTCCTCGCTGAGAAGGTGCGCGCGATTGAGCGGTACGGCCAGTACTTGGATGCCGATATGGGCTACATCAAAGATGAGTACATGATCAAGTACGAGGCGGAGCAATCGACTGCAAGCATCGCCAACTTTGTAGAACGCGCGCGCGACATTCTGTCCGCCAAGCGCCGATCCATGGAGGCGTTTGACACACAACTGGCGAGCCTCGAACGCGTGGCCAAACAGGTTGCGGAGATCCAAGCACATCGTGCGGCTTCGTGATGACAGCGAAGCACACGGTGACGCGATGTGCCCAAACGGCACGCTTTGCTTGCTCTTACCACACTGTTGTTGTCGTTGTTGTTGTTCTTTTCCTCCCGTTTTCGTTTCTTGCTAGGTTTCTCTTCCTTCTCTTCTTCTTTCCTCTTTTCGTAGAGATACATCCCACCCAAAGAAACAGAAATCGACCACAAGCGGCGGGCTCCCTTTTGTGTTTTTTCTTCAACTGCAGATGGACTGTGAGAGAGAGAGTGGTGACAAGAGAGATGAATGCACAGTGCGAACTTTGCTCTTCTCTCCCTCTGCCATCTGTGTTTCAACACGCTCTTCCTTTCTCTTCTTCCTTCACCCAGTCCACATATTTTCAGTTTTTTAGAAGCTTTTTTTTCCTTTCCTTGTTTTCCTTTTTCTTTTTTCGTTAGATGGCGACTCAGCGACGGAGTAGCTGTGATCTTTGGCGTTGGCATGTGCGTGCCGCGCCGCACCCCTCTCTCTTGTCTGTTCATGTTGTTGCAAAGAACATTAACCTTCACCACAGGAAAGCAATTCCGTGTGCGTCTGAATAGGCATCGCCATTCTTGATGCACTTGACGTTTTTATTGGTGGCAACCCGTCTGAGTTCGCTGTCAATGCTGAGACCCACCTCAGTTTTTTTTTCTCACTCACACAAGTGAGCTTCGTTCTACTCTTCTTGTCTTCACCCCTCACCTCACGATCCTGACACCCGGGCTCGAAGTGGTGCTACTGTGTGAGACTCTCGATTACGTGCCTACGTGCGCCGCTGGAGTGCTGCCGAAGAAATCCCTTTCCCCACTCAACCGCCAGATTTTCTCCTCTTCCTCTTCCTCTCTGTTCGACTGGAAAGAGTTGTGTTAATAAAGCAACTCATTCTCTGTCTTCCCTTTGCTCGCAATTTTGTGTTTGCGTCTTTTCCCCCTCCCTCTTTCAGTGGAGTCGTATCTAGTTCGCGTGTTATCTTCTGTAGGTAAGTCACCATGCTGCGGCGTTCGTTCATCCTTTTCCAGATGACCACACAGACTCCCGTGACGGGCGCGGAGGTGCGTGGTCTCTCGCGGACGGCGGGAATGCCACCGCTGATTCACTCAAGCGTCGTCGACGCCAAGATTGACAACGACGCGCTGGAGATCAAGATGAACAGCCTCCTCTCCAAGGAAACGCAGGCTGAAGAGGCGTACATGCCACCACTGAAGCGCAAGTGGGTGAAGGCTCCGGTGTCGCGCCTCTCGACTTCCGTGACGCGCCGCGATTGGTTCCGTCTGATGAGCTTCAACTTCATGGCGGACACCTGGACGGCACCGGACGGAATGACGCCAGGGAGCCCTGTCGTGGGTGTCCAACCGCGTGTGCCGTCGTTCACACGTCAGCCGGACGCTCTCTCGTCGGAGACCCGTGACGACCAGGATGAATACTGCGACTTTGATCCGTCCGTGGACAAGACGCTCCCGCCCTTTTTGGACCCACTGTTCCGCCGACGCCATTTTGTGAATGAAATGCGCCACTACGATCCGGATCTTATCTGCCTGAACGAAGTAAACCTGAAGTTTCTCAACGACGAGCTGTGGAAATCCACGCGGTTCTGGGGCTACGGCGTGTTGTATCAATCGAGCCGCGGCGCCGGCACGGGCGTTCTGCGGAAAGGCGACGACCCGACAAATCCGCGTCACCGTAGGAAGCTGCACCCCCACCAAGACATCGGCAACGTCATTTTGTTTCACAAGGGGCGCTTTGTGCCAATCATGATGGCAGGTCGCGACTACGGCAGCCGATTCCACTTCGCCCACTTTGCCGGCATGCGCGACAAGATCACCAACATGACGGTGCGGCTCGCCGTGGTGCAGTTTACCGCTGGAAACACCCCGACGGCAGAGATGATGCGGTTCCATGAAGCCCAGCAGACCCTGAAGGTGCTCGAGGCGATCAACAAGAACGACGCCGACCGCTCACACGCGACCACCGTTATCTGCGGTGATTTGAACAACGAGAGCGACGAGGAGCCGTGTGTGCAGGTCATCCGTGAGCACTTCTTTAGCACGTACGACCTGGTCGGTGGCCCGCGGTGGACGTCGTGGCACTACCGCGATGACGCGAAGAGCGCGCAATACGCCCCATTCTTCGCTGGCAACCTCGACGAGATGCACCGCTCTGATTTGCACTGGCGAGCCGAGGAAGAAATTCGGCGGTTCCGAGTCCAGGAGCGACCCGAGACTGCGTCACATGGTACCGGCTCGAAAGTGAAGCTGGTGCGCGCGAGGGTGCCAAACGAAAAGTATCCGTGGATTATGGAGTCGCGCCTGGTGGAGGCCCCACAGACACCACCGTCTCTGAGTGGCGACGGTGACAAGGGCAGTGCAACGGAGACGGCAGCAGCCACGGACGCAGCTGCTTCGGCACCGCGCCAGGACCAACTTGCCTGTGCGCGGGAGACGATGGCAAAGGATGGCATTCACTACCGCGCCCAGGATTTTATCTTCTACGATCCGCAGTCGCTGGCCCTACACCAGGTACTGGACGTGCCCGACGACTCGGAGGTCCCGATGGGGCAGCTCTTCCCCAACAGTAAACTGCCTTCCCATCACGTGCCCCTTATCGTGGACGTGTCGTTCAACGATCCGTTTCCCAATGTGAGTGACATGTCGTCTAAGCCATAAGCCAAGAAAAAAAAAATGGCCACACGCATACAAACCGGCAGACTCGGACGAAGACGGCGCGCGCGCGCGGGAAGTTGACGAGGAGCCATGGGGTCGACACAATGGCGTTAATCGGTGTGTCCACGGTATATCGGTATACTTCTGCCTCCGCACGTCTTCTGTGTTTTTTTTTGTGTGTGTGTGCGCGCGTGCTGCACGTCGTTGTTCCCATTACTGTTTTGGGTTTCCTGTACCCTACCCTACCAACCTGTGACGGGCTTTTCTTCACACGTATCATCATCATCACGTTAGTAAACACACACCAAAAATGAGCGGCAAAACGCGCCAATAGCATTGTCTTCGACACGACGTTGGCGGACGTTATTAGATCGGGCACCGTGTCGTGAGTTTACTCTGCACATCAAGAATTCAGAATTGACTCATACGAAATGTAGGTCATTCAATATACGATTCACCTCTCCCTTCTATGGGCTGCTGACACCGGCAATAGGTGTCACGGAACGGCACAACGCGCTCTGTTTCTGTCACCACTTTCTCTCTTCCCCACTTTCTCACTTTTGTTTTTCCTTCGTATCAACAGTCTTTTTTGCTCTCCGCAACTATCGCTTCCCTCAATTTTTCCTTCTCTTTTTCTCCCCGTTTTTTTTTGATCCCGTTACCGTTCACTACTATTTGTCCTCTGTTTTCGTTTCTCGCCCACTAGCACGCCATGCCATCGAATCCGCTTTTTGAGCCCAGCAAGCTGCCGTTCCAGGCCCCCCTTTTCGATGAAATCAA
This sequence comes from Wallacemonas sp. MBr04, assembly GCA_030849635.1. Taxonomy (NCBI): domain Eukaryota; phylum Euglenozoa; class Kinetoplastea; order Trypanosomatida; family Trypanosomatidae; genus Wallacemonas; species Wallacemonas sp. MBr04. Next base: position 11,937 of record JASANR010001499.1, on the reverse strand, counting down.
ACCGGAGGACTTTGCCCCGGCTTTCGAAAAGGGCATGGAGGAGCAGCTTGAGGAGCTGCAAGCCATCAAGACGCGGGCTGATGTCCCTACATTTGCCAACACGATGGAGGCGCTGGAGATGAGCGGCCGGCTTCTGGCGCGCGCGCGGCAGATCTTCCACAACCTGTGCTCCGCGAACTCGTCCCCTGAGCTGCAGAAGCTGGAGGCCGAGTACGCGGCGCGATTCGCCAAGCACCAAGACAGCATCTACCTCGACAGCGATCTCTACGCTCGCGTGAAGGCCGTGTACGATGCCCGTGAGAGCCTCAACGACGAGGAGCGCCGGCTCGTGGAGTACTACGAGCAGGAGTTCACCATCGCTGGCGCGTACTTGGATGAGGGCCTGAAGGCTGAGCTCAAGCAGGTGAACGAGCGGCTGGCATCGTTGGAGACCGAGTTCGGCAAGAAGCTGCTCGGCACGAACAAGTCGGGCTCACTCATTGTCGACACCGTGGCGGAGCTGGACGGTCTCAGCGCCGACGAGATCGAGGCTGCCAAGAAGGAGGCGGAGTCCGTCGGCCAGCCGCAGAAGTACGCCATTCGACTCCTCAACACCACGCAGCAACCCGCGTTTGCGTCGCTGAAGAATCGCGACACGCGCCGTCGTCTCTTCGAGGCTGGGATGAAGCGCGCCGAGAAGGGCGATGAGAACGACACACAGGCCACGCTGGAGGAGATTGTGCGGCTGCGTTTGAAGAAGGCCACCATCCTCGGGAAGAAGAGCTTCGCTGAGTGGCGTCTCCAGGGCCGCATGGCGACGACGGAGACGGCGCAGCAGCTGCTCAAGGACATGGCCGCCGCCGCCCTCGCCAAGGCCAAGGTGGAGGAGTCCGAGATGCAGGCGTTGATTCATTCCCAGGGTGGCGACTTTGCGCTGGCGCCGTGGGACTGGAGCTTTTACGCGGAGCAGGTCCGCAAGGAAAAGTACAGCCTCGAGGAGGCTGAGCTGAAGCCGTACTTTGAGCTGATGAGTGTCGTGGAGAAGGGCGTCTTCTTCGCCGCGAACCAGCTCTACGGCATCACCATGACCCGCCGCACGGATCTGCCGGTGTACGACGAGGACGTCATGGTGTACGAGATGAAGGAAGCCGACGGCACGCCGGTCGCACTGTACTACCTGGACCCGTACGCACGCCCCAACAAGAAGGGCGGTGCGTGGATGAGCAACTACGTGAAGCAGTCTCACCTGCTGAAGCAGAAGCCCGTCGTGGTCAACGTGTGCAACTTCCCAAAGCCCGCCGCCGGCAAGCCGTGCCTGCTCTCGTCCTGGAACGTGATCACCATTTTCCACGAATTCGGCCACGGCCTGCACGGCATGCTCACAAGCCTGCGGTTCCCCGCCATCTCCGGTGCCAACGTGGCGCGTGACTTCCTGGAGTTTCCCTCGCAGGTCAACGAGCACTGGGCCACGTACGACCCGGTGCTGAAGAACTACGCGCACCACTACGAGACGGGCGAGGTGATGCCGGAGGGGCTGCTCCACAAGATGCGTGCGGCCTCGACCTTCAAGGGTGGCTTCGACACGCTGGAGGTGGTCAAGGCGGCACTCATCGACATGTACTGGCACATTGTGGAGTCCGAAAAGGACTTTCTTCCTGCACCGGAAATGGACCGCGCGGCGGTGGCGCACTACGGCGTCGAGTTCCCCAATGTCCCAGCGCGCTACCACAGCAGCTACTTCTCTCACATCTTTCAAGGCGCCTATCCCGCTGGCTACTACGTTTACCAGTGGGCTCGTGTGCTGGACTGCGACGGCTTCGAGTGGTTCCTCGAAAACGGCGGCATGACACGCGCCAACGGCGATCACCTGCGTAAGACGGTCCTCTCCGTGGGCAACTCGGTGGAGGCGAACACGGCGTACCACAACTTCGCCGGCCGCACTGCCAATTTGGAGCCTTTCCTCCGTGACCGCGGTCTTGTGACCCCGGCAAACTAGTGTTTCCTTTTTGTTTCTTTTTCTCCCCCCTCTCTCTGTGTGAATGTGTGTCCCACACTGAACCCTGCAAGCGCATAATATTCTCCCTTTTCTTTTTGTGCTGTCCACAACTCTATCTTTTCCCCCTCGCCCCTCTCTGTTGTTGATGTTGTTATGGGAGGCGCTCGATACTCGCGAGACACCCACAGTCCGCAACCTCAACCGCAGGAATGACAAAAATGGTAACATGTGTGCGTTGTTGTACATCCATGAAGCACACGCTCTTTCTTTCTTTCTTTTCTTTTTGTTTTCTCCTCTTTTTTTTCTTCTTTCCTTTCCGTACACACTGCCTGTTTTGTTCTTTTTATGTTGTCCTTCATAAATGAGCAACTCTCCCCACTACACACACACAATACTTGTGAGCGCGCCTTGCTCGTTGACATAGCCAACAACTGTGCACTCCTCAAAAGAGAGAGAAGTCGCACTGTATGACGTGTCAAAGATCATCGACCACAAACATCCTGTTCACAATAATCGCACCTTACTGCCTGTTTTTTTTCCCCCTCTCTTTCTCTCTATCACGTCAAGTAATTCAAATTAACTCCCGACTGCTCCCCCCCAAAACGACCAAAACAGGTTCCCCATTTTCTTCCTATCCCCTCCGACTGTGTGTACTCGAGTGAATCCTTACCAAGGAACCCCATCACCGAACGCCACATTCACACCCGTGCACCAGAATGACGTCCTCTCACGCAGGTGCGAAGGACTCGTACATGCAGGCGCGCGCCGATGACGCCAATTCGCAGCCCGAAATGTCCGCCGAGCACCACGTGGACGCCGAGCCCATGCACCCCGACGCGCTTGCGCTGTTCAAGGTGTGCCCCTGGGTTCAGCATTTGCCCGTGTACGGCAAGGCGTCGCAGGCCTACGGTCCTCGCTGTGTCCTCGCCCTCGGCCTGTGCTACTTCCTGAACAAGGGCCTCGGCTACTACCTGGTTGTGTACTCGCGTTACCCGATGTTCCGCTCTCGCTTCGGCATTGACGGCACTCGCTACCAGCGTCTGTCCAGTATTGCCGGCATGGGTTTCTCCATCAAGGCCTTCTCCGCCATGTTCTCCGACACCTTCGCCATCGCCGGCTACACGAAGCGCTGGTACTGCGCTGCGGCGTGTGTCATCGGCGCAGCCTTTGCGCTCGCCTACGGTCTGATGCCCGCCAAGCCCGAATCGGCCGATGTTGGTGCCGCCTTCGTCTTCTTGACCTGCTTCTGCATGGCTATTGTGGATATTCTCTCTGAGGGCCACTACAGCCGTCTGATGCGCGCGATTCCTTCCGCTGGTCCGGCGATGGTGAGCTGGATTTGGTGGTTCATCATGGCCGCCGCCTTGATCGCTGCCGCGATTCAGGGTCCCCTCTCGGATGCCAACATCCCCCAGGTCGGTTGCTACGTGGCTGCCGGCACGCAGTTCCTGGCCACCGTCTTCTTCATCTTCAACTGGTACGGCGAGCGCAAGAACCGCATCGAGCGCATCGAGGATGCGCGCCGCCTTGAGGAGGAGATCCGCAAGCTCCGTCTCGCGGCTGACAAGGACAACAACGACATGGACGACAAGGACGTCGACGACTACCCGGTTGAGAAGGACATGCACCCCGAGGCTGACTGCGAGGACCGCCAGGTCGCCCCCCTCGACGATGCCGTCGTGGCCGACGCCGACGCCGCCGCTGATGCGAACGACGATATGTACGCCGCCGACGTGCGCCCGTGCTGCTGTGGCTTCATTGAGTTCAACAAGGGCGTCATGCTCCGCAACTGGAAGTTCCTCGTGTACAGTGTCGTGATGGTGCTGTCTGTCATCGTCATGACGTGCGTCACGATTCTGGGTGACTCGTGGGATCTCCTGTGGGCTGCCATTGCGACCGCCGTGGTGTGCCTCGCCATGGCCTTCTGGGCCGCGCCGCTCGTCATCGCCAAGGCCAACGTCTTCATTTACATGGTCATGACCCTGTACCTCCAGGTCCCCGGCCCCGTGGACAGCTTCTTCATGGCTGAGCCGAATTGCGTCGCTGATGGCCCGCACTTCACGTACACCTTCTACAGCACCGTCGGCTCCATCATTGGCAACATCGGCGGTATTGCTGGTGTCACCTGCTTCAACTACATCTTCTCTCGCCGCGGCTACCAGTTCACGTACATCATCACCACCATCGTGCAGATTCTGGCTTCCCTGTTCGATATCATCATTCTCAAGCGCTGGAACATCTACATTGGCATTCCCGACCACGCCATGTACATCATGGGCGACGCCGTCGTCTACCAGGTGTGCTACATGATGTCCTTCATGCCGACCGTCATTCTGCTCTCCCGCATCTGCCCTCGCGGCTCGGAGTCGATGGTGTACGCCATCTGCGCTGGTTTCGCCAACATGGGACAGACCATGGCCGCGACCATTGGCTCCCTGCTCATTGAGTTCGTGTGGCCCTTCAACACGAACCCTGGTGAGTGTGACTTCAGCAACGTGCCTATCCTCCTCGTCATTGGCCACATTGTGTTCCCACTGGGCATCGTCCCTCTGGCGTACATTCTGCTGCCCCGCTGCCGTATCTGCGACGACCTCGATGTCGATGGCAAGGCCATCCGCAAGGAGAACAAGCGCCGCCAGGAGGAGGAGGCCGAGGAGGACTCCAACGAGGCCGAGCCCATTCACGACGACCGCAGGAGCTCCAACTGACGCTGACACGCCGTGCCACAGACGTCGAACCGGAGAACAAAATGGAAGATCCCTATCAAACAAAACAAAACGGAGAAATAAGAACACGGTGGACGACTTCTTCGCACCACTTTTCCTGTTCTTCTTTTTCTCCTTCGGTCAACCGTTATACTAATTAAATTGCTCCTCAAACGGATCCAACATAATTGCAGCTGCAACAACAACAAAAAAAGGACCCCCAAGTGATACTGTGATCAGTGAGTCCAAAAAACATTCCCCAACCATCCTGAATTCGTGAGGAGCCTGTACATGGACGAGCCACCAACAATTTTCTCCTCTTTTCCTTTCTTTTTTTTTGTCCCCGTCCGCAGACTGTGGAAGGAGGCGTGCTTTCTCCTTACATTTCGTCATTTGTTGTACACAGCCACACTTGTGGATTACGGACCTGGCAAGTAGAAAGGTGTGAATTGTTGGCTCGTTCATCTGTATTGGCTTTTCTCTCACCCTTTTTTTCTTCTTCGTTTTTTGTTTTGTTTTCTTTCCCTCCCTCCTCGTTTCAACTTTGTTTTCTGCCTCTAACATGACCCCATCTTTTACACTAATTCCACCCCCTTTTTACACTGTTCCTTTCCTTTCTTCTCTACTTTCGTATGTTGTTATCCTTCGTGCATGTCCTCTGCACACACAAACACACACAAGCGCGCTCCTCCCGAATCAACTTGTTCAACCTTGAAACGAACAACATGTCCTTAGACAGACAAGTTACCCAAATCAAAGAAGAGGTATCCCTTTTCTTCCTTTTTGATTTCGCGCTCTCCACCACAGTGTTCTTTTTCTTTGAATTTACAGTCACCGCCACCCCTCGCACAGCGTTGGCACCTCGCACCGTTTTCAGGGTCTGCGCGCCTCACACGTTCTTCAATCTTGTTGTACCACACAGACACCTTCGAAGAGCGTCAGGGAAACAACGCGAGGCGCGCCACATCGAAAAAATATTGAAAACGGACACGCAACAGTGAAAAACGACAGCGAGAGAAAACGGCAAGATCAAAATCACACACATGCACACACGACGCGAGTCACGCAAAGAAACGGTAAGGCGAGAAACCACAGTGAACAGACTTGACCACGTGAGCCGAGCCGGCTTGAGAGGCACGCCCATTCCGACTTGCTTGCTCGCCGTTGCCGGATTTCGCATCGTACCAGCGGAGCTACTTCTCCCTGTGTTGGTATGCTTACTGTCCCATGTTGCTCATGTCTCTTTCGCGCTCCGTTCTTGCCATTTTTTTCTCTCAATGTCTTTCCTCACATTTGTTTACTCAAATGTCTGTTGCAACTCTCGGGGGTTTTCTGGCAGCGGAAAATGGCAATTTTCTCCCCTCTTTTTCTCTTTTCTTTTTTCTCTTTTCTCTTTCTCTTTTTTTTTGCTTTCTCTCTTTTTTGTTGTTTGCACCCTGCGACGGTGTCACTACACTGTGTTGATTCTTTTTGTGTAGTTGCACGCGTGGATCTGTGAAGGCGAAGGAACAAGCAATCCGAAGTTGTTGCAACGGTATCAAGCTCTTCTTGTCTTCTGTAGGCTAACGCATCACTATCCTTTTCTTTTCTTCCTTCCCCTCTCTCTTCTGTTCTTTGTTTTTGTTTTGATGCAAGCCATGCACAACTTTTCGAGTCGTTTCTCAACGATTGATCCTCGCTTTCAAGATTCCCCTCGCACACGCAAATCAACTGTAAAATGAAAATACATCAACGATAAATACAAAGAAACAAGGTAAAAAAAGTAAAAAGTTCGTATCTGAGATGAAGCCTCGTTTAGCAATCCGCTTCTTTTCGTTTCACTTTTTATGTTTTGTTTCACATGGGTCAATGATGGGCAAAACAATTCACTGCAGCAAAAAAAAAAAGGACACACCACCACAACAACAGCAACCCCGAACTGGATATGAGAATACTCGGATGACGCACAGTGAAAGAGGTTTGCTTCACGTATGTCGTACTTCATCACCGCGTAGCACGGTGCAAGACAATTCACAAGTCGAAGAAAAAAAACGTATACTGACTGTATACAGTGCGTGCCATGGGGCCGAAAACACCCTTTTGCACACTCATCTTCAACTCTCTTCCTGTATCACCTCTCCTTGCATGCTGTTCCCTTCCTCTTTGCCCCACTCAGCCTTCCTGTGTGCGTGCTCTTCAAGCCACGTACTCTGCTGTTCCCACAACACAATTTGTCGTCTCACGTCTATTCACCCACGTGCACACACACAGTTCTTAAGCACAATGGACACGACGATGCTCGCTACCATTTTGCAGTTTCACAAGCCCAGCTATGCGCTCACTGTCTCAGTGCCTGCTTGTCGCCTCCTTGTCGAAGCGGACTCGCAGGGCGACGAGGACGACATCAGGGATGGCGTCCTGACGGTTCGGAAATACGAAAGCCTCCAGGGACGCCCTGCTGGGGTCAAGATCCGGCAGTGCAGTGCAAACGTTGAGATGGCACAGCGCGTCCTTGATGCGTCCTTGTGGTGGCTCCGCCGGCCACCGCTTTCGCTCTCCCATCTGCCGGTCACTCTGGCCGTGAATAGCGACAGCCCGGGCCTTGTACACGTTCAAGGCGGCGACGTTGTTGCGCTCGACATCATCAGCCCTTCTTCCGGTGACACCGCACCTCAGTCTGACTGCGTTGACTTTATGCGGGCGATCACTGTGCTACAGCGACTCGTGGTACTGAGTGTTTCCTCCGCGCCTGGCCATGAGAACCCGCCTCGAATCCTCCAGAACGTGTGGCTTCTTCACCGTTGTGACAACCTTCGTCGACTGTACTTGTCCAACGTCGCCTTTCCAGATGTTTCCTTCGTGCCTCTTCGGACTCTGCAAGTGTTGCACATTGTCGACTGCGACACCGTTGTTGACTTTGGCTACTTTGTCGAGGCCTATTTCTTGTTTGAACTGCGTGTTGTCAACACATGCGTCTGCCACGTTGATGCGCTGTGCTGCTGCATGGAGTTTCGAACAACTGTTCTGGAGAACTGCACGCACGTGGACACTCAGCCTATTCAGGCATACCACTCCACTCGGTCAACTGCACGTGAGTGTCGGCTCAACGCAAGCGTCGTGCGTCACACCTGCGTCAACCAGCGTAGCCGCCCACATCCGTGACGCACCTTCACGAAAAGCTTGTGCCGCTCGTGCCCGCCTGTCACTCGAGCCTCACAATCTCCAACGGTGAAGGTGCAGTGCGCGGCTCGTTGTCACAGCTCCCCCAGACATGCCCAAACACACGTAAACAGCATCTCACATACACAGGGAGGTGTGCGTGTGTGTGCCGATAGTGCCGCGAGCAGTTCCTCTTCCAACGCCGCTACATGTTTCTCAGCACACACCCACCCTTACCTGCGATTCTTTTTTTTTCACCCTTTTCACCTTTCTTTTATTTTTTACAGTTTTCTTCCCCATTTTTTGTTCGTGTGAAACGCACTCAATGACCTTCGTGACTGACACACTTCACGCAGCACGCTGTTCTGATTGCGTTTCCGATTGCTCTTCTCTCTCTCATACAATCATTTGCGCGTTCCTTTTTGTTTTTCTTTATGATTTCCAGACCATATTCGCAGATATCCAGACAACAGAAATCACAAACACGATCATCAGAGCGACAAATAGATCGGGCATAGTCGTTTCAATACTATCACGGGATGCTACTGCGCCATTTTCCCCACGTTCATCAGCTGAGTACGAAAATGTCACGTCTTGTTGAACACGAACAAACCTTTTGTTTTTTATTACCCTCTCCACCACACGTTTTTGCACACCCACTGCACCTACCCCACTTCGTCTCCAACCCCGTGAACTACTTCACGTCTTCACAAGTTTGTGCTTTTACCCGTTCGCCCCAAGCGTTATCACACACTTCACAGACAGACACACACACACACACACACACACACACAGATACGAACAGATCATGTCCGTCCGCTTCCTTCTTCAGTTCAACGAGACACCGAGTCACGCCCTGATCGTGTGCGAACCGTGGACGCGCTTGCTGATCGAGACCGAGTCACCCAGTGGCAGAGGTCACGTCATTGGCAAAGAGATTTCTCTCCGCAAAACGACTGGTCAGTTCAACATCATCACTGGGATTGAAATCGAACAGCTCCAAGGTGATACCAGAAAGCCACAACGCTACCTGGACGCTTCTGGGTGGTGGCTGCACAGATCACCATTTGGTGTGGAGCGGCTGCCTGTGAAGCTGATCGCGCAAGAGTACGAGGGATCGCTGGTTAACGTGGATGGGGGGAACGTGACCGCATTGGTGGTGTGCGGGTCTGTGGCGCGTAAGCCCATCCCACTCAAGCTGTGTCTCCCCCTTACGGCCAATCTCAAAGAAGTGAGACTGTACGACATACAGATCTCTGATTTGACTCCCTTCCGCGATGTGGAAATTCTGTTCATGCGTAGGTGTCGCCGTCTGCGTCACCTCTCAGGACTGCAGAGCTGCCGTCGTCTGCGAGTGCTGAATGTTTCGGAGACAGACGTGCGAGACCTGAGTGCGCTCGCAGAGGTTCTGTCGCTCGAGGAGCTTGACTGTAGACGGACGAACGTTGCCACGCTCGCACCGCTCGCCACGTGCCGCAACCTGAAGAAACTGAATGTCGAACGGTGCAGATCGATAACCGACTGGTCTCTGGGGCCTGGCCTGCGCCTTCTTGAGGAGATCCACGCACGCAACACTGTCGTCACCACGCTTGCTGTGCTCGCAACGTGCGGTAATCTGAAGAGGGTGAACCTCGAAGAGTGCAGATGGGTCTCTGACTTGTCCCCGTTGTCTGCCTTGCGCTTTCTTGAGGAGATTAGCTTGAGTTACGCTAACGTGACCACACTCGCTCCGCTTGCAACGTGCCACAATCTGAAAAAGGTCGGCTTCTCAATGTGCAGGTCGATCTCCGACTTGGCCGCGTTGTCTGACCTGCGCCTTCTTGAGGAGATCGACGCGAGTTATACCCATGTTACCACTCTTGCTCCGCTCGCGATGTGCTACAGTCTGAAGAAGGTGAACTTCGAACGGTGCGGGTCGATCTCCGACTTGTCCCAGTTGTGTGGCTTGCGCTTTCTTGAGGAGATCGACATGATCCTCACTGATGTCACCACGCTAGCACCGCTCGCGACGTGCCGCAACCTGAAGAAGGTCAGCTTCTCAAGGTGCAGTCCGATCTCTGACTTGTCCCCGTTATCTGACATGCATTCTCTTGAGGAGATCTACATGAAAGAGACTGCCGTTGCCGCACTCGCACCACTGGCGACGTGCGGCAATCTGAAGAAGGTGAACTTCGCAGAGTGCAGATTGGTCTCCGACTTGTCCCCGTTGTCTGACCTGCACTTTCTTGAGGAGATCGAGGTGAACGATACGGGCGTGACCACACTAGCACCGCTTGCCATGTGCCACAATCTGAAGAAGGTGGACTGTGGCTATTGCCCATTCCTTACTGATATCTCCTCATTAGCTGGCGCACCATCTCTTGAAGAGGTTCGGGCCACAGGGAGCGGCGTGACCACGATTGTAGGGCTCAATACATGCCCGAGGCTCACAAAATTGGACTTTTCATTTTGCGTGTCACTCCGCGATCTCACTCCATTGGCCGGTGCACCATCCCTTGAGGAGGTCAGGGCCTGGGGGACCAGCGTGACCACCATTGCCGGGCTATATACCTGCACCAAACTCAAGAACGTGATGCTTGTTGACTGCGCCTCGCTGTGCGATTTCTCTGGTCTGGCTGGCGCACCATCTCTTGAAGAAGTCTACGCTGGAGGAAGTGGTGTGACCACGATCACCGGCCTCGCTACGTGCGCACAGCTCAAGTATGTGAACTTCGATCGCTGCACTTCACTGCAGGATCTCTCTCCATTGGCGGGAGCGCCTTCCCTCGTGGAGATCTCCGCGGATCACAGCGGCGTGACCACGATCACGGGCGTGAGGGACAGCCCCAACCTCAAAAAGCTGTCCTTGCGTGGGAGCCCGGCAGAGTGGTCCATCAGCAACAGCGGTTGGTGCGTGTCCTTTTAGCGCACACCACTCTTTCACGACGCCTTCTCTTCCCTGTGCCATGCTGACCGTCCAGCCTTACTTGCCTTCATTTTCAATCTGTGTCTGTTTCCGCCCATGTGCCTCTTTTTTTCTCGCATCACATTTTTCGCGGGTCGTTGTTCTTCCTCGTTGTTGTTGGGCTTCGTTATCACCACGCCGTCTCTTTTCACCCATCTATTTGCTTGTCTCATCGCACGTTCTTTTCTTGCACTACTCCCATTTTCCTTTTCCACGTCTGTGGCTCTGGCGCACATTGCCTTTCTTTACTCCCCCCCCTTTCCGGTGGCATGCTGTGAGTGTGCTCATGTATTTTCAGCACTTCAATGTTTCCCCTATTCACACTTCCACGGGTCGTGTGCACGTGACAACAGGCTGCATCACTTGTCTAGCCACGTTTTGCTGTTTGCACTTGAACGCTATACGAGAATGAATATGCTCAATCAACAAAGGATATGCCAGACAGACAGGATAGTCGGTCCAGCAGCGATGTCAAGAAGTGGTGCGTTCCCCCGTTGTATTGGAAGACCGTGTGCACACGTGCATTCACACAACGCGGTCCCTACTCAATCGTGAGCCGAGTTGGAGAGAGTCGCAACAATCGGTATACGTCTCTTTTCACTCCTCTCCCACGTGTGCGTCTGCACCAACACAACTCTATTCTCGCACTCCGCGTCATCCCTTCTTTCTGACTTCATCCTTTTGTGCCGTCTACTTCAGCCTTGGTCTTTTCAGCTCTTCTCACTCAACAAGACCACTATTAACCACAACCGTACACCTTTCGCGCCCCCCTTTCAGCCATGTCTGTCCGCTTCCTTCTTCAGTTCAACGAGACACCGAGTCACGCCTTGATCGTGTGCACGCCATGGACGCGCTGGCTGACCGAGACCGAGTCACCCAGTGGCAGAGGACATATAGTAGGTGACGAGATTGCACTCCGCAAAACGACGTCCGCGTTCAACATCATCACCAGCATGGAAATCGAGCAACGTCAAGGCGATTGCACCAACGCGCAGCGCTACCTGGACGCCTCTGGATGGTGGCTGCACAGGCCACCCTTTGGCGTGGAGCGGCTGCCCGTGAAGCTGATCGCGAACAACTACAAGGGATCGTTGGCCAGGGTGGATGGGTGGAATGTGACCGCATTGGTGGTGAACAAGGACGAAAAAAGTGCACCCGTCACACTCGATTCGTTC